>CAUYLG010036485.1:0-16005 GCA_963573385.1 Cacajao melanocephalus | reverse complement strand
GAAATAGGAACACTTTTATACTGTTGGTGGGAGTGCAAATTAGTGCAACCATTGTGGAAGACAGTGTGGCGATTCCTCAAGGACCTAGAAATAGAAATACCATTTGACCCAGCAATCCCATTACTGGGTATATACCCAAATAATTATAAATTATTCTATTATAAAGACACATGCACACATATGTTCATTGTGGCACTGTTTACAATAGCAAAGACCTGGAACCAACCCAAATGTCCATCAACGATAGACTGGATAAAGAAAATGTGGCACATATATACCATGGAATACTACAGAGCCATAAAAAACAATGAGTTTGTGTCCTTCATAGGGCCATGTATGAATCTGGAAACCAACATTCTCAGCAAACCGACACAAGAACAGAAAACCAAACACTGCATCTTATCACTCATAGGCAGGTGTTGAACAATTGGAACACGTGGACACAGGGAGGGGAGCATCACACACTGGGGTCAGTTGGGGGACGGCTAGGGGAGAGACAGCGGGGGGTGGAGAGGGTGGGGAGGGATAACGAGGGGAGAAATACCAGATATAGGTGATGGGGGGATGAAGGCAGCAAACCACCTTGCCATGTATGTACCTATGCAACAATCCTGCATGATCTGCACATGTACCCCAGAACCTAAAGTACAATTTTAAAAAAAAAGCATCCTCTAAATGAAGCTAATGTGTTCTCTTGAACAACAAAGAAGTTGGATTGATTCATTTAAATTCAACAAACTGTGATCAAAAGCTAAAGTATCAAGGACAACACATGGGAGAGTGGAGAAGTCTGATAAGACTCCAACAATCTGCCAAGGAACAAGTAGGGGCTCTTTCTTTGTTGATGTGTAGATATTTCTGTTGAAATGGCATCCTTCTAAATGAAGCTAATGTGTTTTCTTGAACAAGAAAGAAGTTGGATGGATACATAAATTAAACAAACTGTGAACAAAGAGTAAACTCAATACAAGGAATAACAAGAAGTGTCACTTGTTCCATTTTCAAGGTATATGTATTTGAAGTATAATATTCATTCATTCAACAAACATGAATGGAGCATGCCCACATTCATTTTTGGCAGAAATCAAAAGGGCTTTCTCAGTTAGTTAATGGCCACTGTTACATTCCCTTTTCTTATTCCACAATAAAAATACCATGGTCAAGAAAGTACATTTAAATAAACAACTTTTTGTGTTCATAAAGCAATAGTCAGGATGAGAAGAAGAATCAGAGTCTTCAGAATTGGACCAACTGGGGTGCAAATCCTACCTCTGCCACTTGTGAGCTGGATAATTTCTTATTTTCTCAGCTTCAATTTCCTCTTCTGTAGAGTAGGCATGAATAGTCTTGCCTCCTAGGGACACTGTGATGATTGAATGGGCTGCCATGTGGAGTGCCTGGCACTTAGCAGGAACTCCATAAATGTTAGTGCTTTCTTCCCTTTACAAACGGCCAACACCATGGAAATAAATCTTAGTTACTATGAGTGTTAACATCTGCTCCTTTCTTTTTGCCTGCTGGCACTCACCCAGACTCTTTCTTTGGTGGCACACCAGTGCTCATCTGCAAAGCAGCCTGGGGGTCTCTGAACGTGGGCTGACAAATGTAAACATCACCCTCCCCCTTCCCTCAAGCTCAGGTAAGCCTCAGGGTGTTCCCGATTGGCTCCAGCAGGTGCCATAGATACCAAGGTCCTAAGGATTACCAAACAAAAAACACCACTAAGGTTGTCGCTGACCAAAGACACACCTCAAATTCAAAGTAAAGACCTAGAAATAACACAGCCCCTCCAAAAGGCCCAGGGTGGAAGGAGGGCATCTAATTGAGAGGATGTGTGTAGTGACTGTGGGAATGTTTGCTTTTTGTTGTCAAAAGGCCATCTGGAGTGTGGGAAACATAGAGATCAATTTCCTTGGCTCGCATGGCCACTCCCAACAGTGGGGATGCAGAAAGGCTGCCCGCCTGCTGGCTCCTGCAACATTACCAACAGTTAATCATGCCAGGAGAGGAGAGAATGTTTTATTATTATTTTTAACAGGAAAGTGCAGAAAATCTGAAGCGCTAAGATACTACTCCCTTTACACTTCATCCTAGCTGTCTTAAAATTCTAAAAAGACATTTTAGGGTAGACTCAAAATTTTAGCTGTCTTAGAACGATGCTTTAAACAATATTTTTACTATGTTACGGCACATGCTCACTGGCGAAAATATTCTTAGAATGTTTTTAACAATTGTTTTTTACTATTATACCATATGCTCATTGCAGAAAAATACTTCTCCAATAGAAAAAGACACAGAAGACAATGAAAATCTTCATAATTCCATACCCCCATGAAATTACTAATACAATATCCAGTAATTTTTTCCAGTTCATATGTAACTAGCTTTTTCATTTAAATCTTGAACGCATCACATCAAAACTGTCAACGAACACTACTTTGAATGATTAATAATATTTCATGACATTACATCCCCAGATGACTTAACTATTCCATTGGCATTGGATAATGAAACACATCATGTACGTTGCTCATTGTGGGTCATGCTGCCACAGAGACTTCTAATCACAAAAGCGAAGGGTCAGTCATGCAGGTGGTGACAATGTCTCTTTTACTCACCCAACATTTACCCAAAGCCAAGTACAAGGTCTGGAACCCAGAAAAGATCAACACATACTGTTTTAATACATGAACCGTGTTATATTTTGTTTGTTGGTTTTTCGGACAGAGTCAAGCTCTGTCGCCCAGGTTGGACTGCATTAGCACGATCTCAGCTCACTGCAACCTCTACCTCCCAGGTTCAAGTGATTCGCCTGCCTCAGCCTCCCAAGTAGCTGGGACTACAGGCATGCACCACCATGCCAGGATAGATTTTGTATTTTTAGTCAAGACAGAGTTTCACCTTGTTGGCCAGGCTGGTCTTGAACTCCGGGCCTCAAGTGATCCACCCACCTCGGCCTTCCACAATGGTGGGATTACAGGTGTAAGTCACAACACCTGGCCTCGCTGTTACATTTTTACAAAGAAATTTCTATTAATATTCTTAAAGCCATATCACCTGAAGCTTACCATTATATCACAGTCTAAACCACCAGCCTGACATGTGGGGTCTAGGTGATCTCTTCCAGCCTGCCCTTAGCCACCTGAACCTGAACCCCAGCCATAAACATATCATGAAAATGTCCCTAGCCCTCACTCCAACAGCCCTCTCCTCCCAGTTGGTGACGTAGCTGTACCCACCCCCCAACTGAATTCATCCCTACAGCAGCACCTGGTCTCAGTGCCATTAGCTCCACCTTATGTCACTCACCTGCCAGGCAGACAGCTCTTCAAGGAAGAACCTGCATCTCATTCCTCTCTCAGTCCACAGCACCCAGAGTAGGGCCTGGCAGGTAGTAATGTGCAGTAATGCAGGTTGGATGAATTAATTAACTGCCATACTTGCCCTAAGGGTTGATTCAGACATAATTGAGGGCAGAAAATATAGTTGACCCTTGAACAATGTGGGAATTAAGGGCACTGACTCCCTATGCAGTCCAAAGTCTGTGTATAACTTTTCACTGCCCAAAAACTTGAGTACTAATGGCCTACTGTTGACTGGCAGCCTTACCAATAACATAAGCCACAGATTAACACATATTTTGTGTAAGTATTGTATACTGTATTCTTTTATAGCAACAGGGTCTTGCTCTGTCACCTGGGCTGGAGTGCAGTGACACAAACACAGCTCACTGTAGCCTTGAATTCCCCAGGCTCAAGCAATCCTCCTGCCTCAGCTTCCTGAGTAGTTGGGCTGCAGGTACACACCACCATGCTCAGCAAGTTCTTAAAATATTCTGTAGCAGCAATAGCTGGCTATGCGGCTCAGGCTGACCTTGAACTCCTGGGCTTAAACAGTCCTCGCACCTAGGCCTCCCAAAATGCTAGGATTACAGGCATGAGCTACCATGCCAACCAATGATTTTCTTAATGGCATCAGGGAACTTATCTGCTGGCTCTCATTTGGTAGAAGTGCTTCTCCTATAAACTCAACATTTTTAAAGCCAAACTTCTTTCTAAAATTGTCAAACCATTCTTTGCTGGCATTAAATTATCCTGTTTTAGATCCTTCACCTTCCTTTTGCTTTAGGTTTTCATATAGTGACTGCTTTTTCTTGAATCATTACACTCTATGGGTATGCCTTCCTTGTAGCAATCCTGCACCCACATAACAGCTGCACTTTCAACGTGACATAAAAAGGTATTTCACAAAAAGTGCAAGGTTTTCACGCCTGCCAGTGTAGCTACAGCAATGGCTTCACAAAACTCCCTGTTTTTACATTAGTCCTTATAGTGATGTATTTTTCTTGAAATGGCAGGCAACTACCCTGTAGACCTCATCTAAGGTACATATCAAGCAATTTAACTTTTTCTTGTAAGGTCAGGACTTTTCTCTGCTTCTCGGGAGCACTTCCAGCATCACTCGTAGCACTTCGTATAGGTCTCCTGGTGTTTTTCAAAGTATTGCACTAAACATGATTAAAAAATATTCCAGAACTGCAAGAGATCACCATTCAAGGTGATACACATATAGTAGAGCAACAAACTCCTCACCCGGAGATGATAAGCATCACATGGCATTTTAAGCAGATATTCGAAAAACTTGAGGTCACCACAGTAGCAACAGGAAGTGGCTATGAAATTATTACAGTAGTACAATATATACTAAGTTTCATGCAGCTACAATATAGCATCTTTATATCTGTTTACATTTCTTTTGACTTTAGATGGCACCCTGTACAGCCTGTGTTTGTGTGTATATTTTGATAAACGGTAACCTTTTGTAATAGATTTGTATATATTTTATGGCAGTAAATGATAAAAAAAAAAACTAGTCTCTACCTATATTGTAGGGATTCATGAAATACCTTTTTCTTAATTTTTTCAGTATTTTTAGACCACACGTTTTTCTTCTACAAGTTTTTTTCAAATTGTTGAAAATCTCCAAAATTTTTTCCAATATATTTATTGAAAAATATCTACATATAAGTGGACCTGCACAATTCAAACCCGTGTTGTTCAAGAGTCAACCATATATGGTGTTTGTTTACATTTGTTGTTCTTTCTTTTGCCCTCTTTTTATTATTTTTCCAATATTTTTATTGAGATACAATTCACATAACATAAATTCACCATGTGATACAGTTTGGATCTGTGTCCCACCCAAATCACATGTCAAATTGAAATTCCCAGTGTTGGAGGTGGGACCTGGTGGGAGGTGACTGGATCATGAGGGCGGTTTCTCATGAGGGGGTCTAGCACCATCTCTTTGGTGCTGTTCTCAAGATAGTGAGTTCTCACAAGATCTGGCCATTTAAAAGTTTGTGGCATCTCCCCATCCCTTGCTGCTGCTCCTGCCAGGTGAGACATCTTCCTGAGGCCTCCTCAGAAGCAGAAGCTGCTATGCTTCCTGTGGCGCCTGCAGAACCATGAGCCAAATAAACCTGTCATCTTTATAAATTACCCAGTTTCAGGTATTTCTTCCTTCCTTTTGTTTTTTTTTTCTCTTCTTTTTTAATGTTATAGTTCTTTTTTTTTTTTTTATATGCAGTTTCGCTCTTGTCATCCAGGCCGGAATGCAATGGTGCAATCTCGGCTCACTGCAAGCCTCCTGGGTTCAAGCAATCCTCTTGCCTCAGCCTCCCAAGTAGCTGGGACTACAGGCACTCGACACTACGGCCAGCTAATTTTTATATTTTTAGTAGACACAGGGTTTCACCATGTTGGCCTGGCTGGTCTCGAACTCTTGACCTCAGGTGATCCACCTGCCTCTGCCTCCCAAAGTGCTGGGATTACAGGTGTGAGCCACTGCACCCAGCCTCAGGTATTTCTTTATAGCAGTGTGAGAATAAACTAATATACCATTTAAAAGTGTACAATTCATTGAACCTGAGCATATTCACAATATTGGGCAACCATACCTCTATCTAATTCCAGAACATTTTTATCACTCCAGCAAGAAGCATAGTACCTGTTACCAGACACTCCCAATTCCACTCCCTTCTCCATCCATTAATCTACTTTCCATTTCTGTAGATCTGTTTATTCTAGACAGTCCATATAAATGAAATCATACAATATGTGACCTTTTCTGACAGACTTCTTTCACTTAGCATAACGTTTTAAAAGTTCATCCATGTTGCAGTATGTATCAGTACTTCATTCTTCTTATGTCTCAAAAATATTCCATTTAAGGATACATCACATTATGTTGATCCATTCATCAGTTGATGAACATTTGCCTTGCTCCTTCTTGTTGGCTATTATGAATAATTCCGCATGTTTTTGGGTGAACACTTGTTTTCAGTTCTCTTCAGCATATAGCTAGGAGTAAATCTGCTAGATCATATTGTAATTGAATTTGTAATTTTTTGATGATCTGTCAAGCTGTTTCCATAGCCCCTGCACCATTTTACATACCCACTTGCAACATATAAGGATTCCAATATCTCCACATTATTGCCAACATTTGCTACTCTGTTTTATTATTCTGTCCTACTGAGTATGAAGTAGTATATCACTTGATTTATATTTTGTAATTACTAATAATGTTGAGCATCTTTTCATGTGTTGTTTGACCATTTGTATATATTCTTTTGAGAAATGTTTATTCAAATCATTTTTCCATTTTAAAATTGGGTTGTCTTCTTACTGTTGAATTATAACAGTTCTTTATATATTCTGTTTAATAGGCCCTTATCAAATATATAATTTTTACATAGCTTCTCCCATTCTATGGGTTGTCTTTACACTTTCTTGATAGTGTCCTTTGATGTATAAAAGTATTTAATTTTGATGAAATCTAATTTATATTTTTTATTTTTACTTTTTGTTTACTGTGTTTTTGGAGTCAGCTGTAAGAAGCATTTGCCCAATGCAAAATCTGGCAATGGTATCAGGGTACTTAGTACTGGGATCATAGAATAAGTTAGTAAGTTTTTTCTCATTTTATGTTTTTCAAAGAATTTGAGAACAATTGGTGTTAATTTTCCTTTAAATGTTTGTAGAATTTACCTATCAAACCATCTGGCCCTGAATTTTTCTTTATTAAAAGTCTTAAAATTATCAAAATCTTTTTACTTGTTATAAGTCTATCTAGATTTTCTATTTGTTCTTAAATCAGTTTTGGTTGTTTCTGTGTTTCTAGAAATTTGCCTATTTCATATAGACCAATGGAGCAGAACAGAGACCACCTGATCTAACACAAACCTAACAAATACAAGCAGTGGGGAAAGGATCTCCTATTCAGCAAATGATGCTGGGAAAACTGGCTAACCATATGCAGAAAACTGAAACTAGACATCTTCCTTATACAAAAATTAACTCAAGATTAAAGTTAATTAGTTCAATATTAAAGACTTAAATGTAAAACCCAAAACCATAAAAGCCCTGGAAAAAAACCTAGGCAACACCATTCAGGACATAGGCATGGGCAAAGACTTCATGATGAAAATGCCAAAAGCAATCACAACAAAAGCCAAAACTCACAAATGTGATCTAATTAAACTAAAGAGCTTCTGCATGGCAAAAGAAACTATCATCAGCATGAACAGACAACCTACAGCATGGGAGAAAATTTTTGCAATCTACCTATCTGACAAAGGTCTAATACCCAGAATTTACAAGGAATTTAAACATATTTACGAGAAAAATAAACAACCCCATCAAAAAGTTGGCAAAGGATTTGAACAGACACTTCTCAAAAGAAGACATTTATGCAGCCACCAAACATATGAAAACAGTTCAACATCACTGATCATCAGAAAAATGCAGATCAAAACCACAATGAGATACTATCGTGTGCCAGTCAGAATGGTGATTATTAAAAACTCAGGAAACAACAGATGCTATGGAGAAATAGATGAGGTTGTGGAGAAATAGGAACACTTTTATACTGTGGGTGGGAATGTAAATTAGTACAACCATTGTAGAAGACAATATAGTAATTCCTTAAGGATCTGGAACCAGAAATACCATTTGACCCAGCAATCCCATTACTGGACATATACCCAAAGGAATACAAATCATTCTACTATAAAGACACATGTGCATGTATGTTTACTGCAGCACTATCTACAATACTAAAGACATGCAACCAACCCAAATGCCCATCAATGATAGACTGGATAAAGAAAATGTAGTACATACACCATGGAATACTATGCAGCCACAAAAAAGAATGACATCATGTTCTTTGCAGGGACATGGATGAAGCTGGAAGCCATCGTTCTCAGAATACTAACATGGGAACAGAAAAATCAAACACTGCATGTTCTCACTCATAAGTGGGAGCTGAACAATGAGAACACATGGACACAGAGAAGGGAACAACACATACCAGGGCCTGTTGTGGGGTGAAGTTGAGGGGAGAGAATTTAGAGGACAGGTAAATAGGTGCAGCAAACCACCATGGCACACATATACATATGTAACAAACCTGCATGTTCTGCACATGTATCCCTTTTGTTTTTTTCAAAAGAAATAAAGAAAAAAAAGAAAATTGTCTATGTCATCTACGTTGCCTAATTTATTGGCATACAATTATTGATAAGATTCTCTTTCAATCCTTTATATTTCTGTAAGGTTAGTAGAAATGTCCTGACTTTTATTCCTTATTTTACTACTTTGAGTCATCTTTCTTTCTCAGTCAGTCTAGGTAAAGACTGTAGAGTTTTGTAGATATCTTCAAAAAGCAAACTTTCAGCTTTGTTGATTACCTCTATGTTTTAGTCTCCCCTAGTTCCTTTATTTCCATTCTAATTCTTATTACTTCCTTTCTTCTGCTTGTTTTGGATTTGTTCTTCTTTATCTAGATTCTTATAGTGAAAGATTAGGTTACTGATCTGAGATCTTCCTTTTTTGTTTGTTTTGTTTTGTTATCTTTTCTTTTTAAATTATTTACTATTTTTATTTCACTTTAGGTGCATACTATACCTGGCATTTCTCCCCATGTTATACCTTCCCTCCCTCCCCACCCTCCCAAATCCCCACTGTCTCTCCCCTACCCACCCCCAACTGCCCCCAGTGTGTGATGCTCCTCTCCCTGAGTCCACATGTTCTCATTGTTCAACACCCACCTATGAGTGAGAACATGCAGTGTTTGGCTTTCTGTTCTTGTGTCAGTTAAAAATTTCGAATTTTTAATGTATGTTTTTAGATGGTGAATCACTCTCTGTGCTCACTCTGGGCCTGGGCCTAATATTCTATTGTCTTTACCAAGTTTAACTGAAAATATTTTATAAAATCTTAACTCAGAAAATATTCCAACCTAGGCTTAGTCTGTAAGTCAAATCTGGCTTTAAACAAGTCTGAGTTAATTTCAGTTATTCTCAAGAAAGTCAGAAAAGGATTCAGATTAACCCCTCTAAAGCTGTTTTATCATTATCTGTTGAAACACTTTGGCTCCCAAGCAGAGAACAGAATCTAAATTTATTTTCCATGTTTAGATATCGTTTCTGTTTGCCCCATCTTCTTCCCTTTTGTATCCCTTTTCCTCCCTTAAAAATTATGCCAACCTAGAATATTTAGATCCCCGGTCATGCGTTGCTCATTCTTGCCTTTGGTGGTGGTAGTGTTGTTGTTGTTGTTTTTATTATTGTTTGTTTTTTGGTTTTTGGTTTTTGGTTTTTTTGGGGGATACAAATGCCTCTGAGAGCCAGGAAGCTGAAGTAAAGAGTAACTGGGCAAGATATACAACAGCAGGAAGTATAGGTACTGTTTCAACCTAGAGAACACATTTAATCTAAAGGAGTCCCAGTTCATTAATTTAAAAATATTTTGTGATTTAAACAAAAATGTACTGACACCTAAGTTACACTGATTGAAGTGTGACTTCTGGTTTATATATTCTCTCCCACCCTCCCTGCAATGCCTTGGATCTTCAATATTAGTTTTCTAAATACAGCTTTTTCTGATATATCCAGTAGGTATATAATCTCTGAGTTATTCCTGGCTGTGTCTTTTTGTGATTTCTTCCATCTCTAAACATCTGAATTTACTATGTCATACCTTTTGCTGAAAGTATTTAGGTACTTATGGGGATCTAAGTACTGTAATCCAAGAATGTAGGCTTTTGGTTATCCAGACTTAATAGAAGAATGACGTTTAAAGGATATAGAAGATGATTATCATGTCCTTTAAAATATCTCTAAAACAGCAAATGTCTCATCTGTGCTTTTGACTGGCTCAGATGAGCACATAATATCTGATTGTCTTTCACCATGCCAGATGCTTTACATGTGTTATCCAATGTAATCATTAACATATTTTTTTAACAGAGCTGGCCTTCCAATTTTGTAGATACAGAATCTGAGATGCAGGGAGAATAAGTAACTTCCTCAAGGTCCCATAGTTAGTAAGTGAAATTTTTTTAAAAGGGTGAGGTGATAAATGATTTTTACAAGTTAGTTTCATCATGACCATGGTGTTTTAGAAATGCATTATTCTGGTATTCTCTGGTTTACATATCGAAACATTGTACCCTGTTTTTCAGTGTATAGTCTTTGCTATGACTTCTGGCCAGATGTGGAACCATATCCGTGGACCTCCATATGCTCATAAGAACCCACACAATGGACAAGTGGTAAGTGTGCTTTGTAAGCATCAATATTCTGAAGTTTAATACAGCTTAATATAGGAATGAGAAATTATGTTTAGTATTTAGTAGGAAAAGATTGTCAATCAAAATATATATTCTTTGTCACTACCTGTGTACACATATGTGCGTGCACACACACACACAGTATTACTATTTTTTAGGATGAGCGCTACTTTAGTGTTGATTAAAAAAATTAGTATTTACCATATCAAGTTACATGCATACACTATTTTTTCATGTTTATCTATTGCTATGGCAATACTATGTATCCCCACTAGAGGAAATTGGAACAGTTGATATCCAGTGTCCTTCCCATCCATGGTAAATTTAATTTTCTTCAGAAGGGATTAATTAAGACATTGTTAACAACTCTGGCAGTCATTGTATTAGAGTGTTAGGAACTCTTTGCCACAGAATTAAAAGTGAAATTGATACATTATATTAGTAGCAGAGTTCATGTTAGTAACTGCCACTGAATTCACATAACTGAGTTTGTTGCCTCCTCTTTAAATTTGGTGAGTAGGAAATACTGTGATAAATCAACATAGAAACATACTCTCTTTGAGACAATATTAGGGTGGTAAAATTAACAGGTTTTCATTTTTTTCTCTAACTTTTTCTGTTGTTTTTTTTTTTAAGGTACATATTTTGAGAGAATAATATAAATGACATGCCTTCTTGTACCCATCACTAGACTTTTTCAGTTCTTATATTCTTGTTTCATCTATTCTCTCCTATTTTTTTTCACCTGCTAATAATAAAAAAATTAACTATTATTACTATATAATAAAGTTGGTCTCATATTTTTGGGAACATTTTCAGATTTCTCCTGTAGATGGGAGGACAAGGATATGAAGTCAGACCTAGCCTCTTTGAATAATTGGTTGCCATAATAAATTAGACATGGTTTTTACAACATGTATATGTTTTTGAAATATGGCATTATTTAGAAAGAACAGTACTTGCAGAAAGTTTTCAAAATTCGAAATTCAGTTATACAAAGAAAATTAATTTGAAATAATTTTAGAGCAATAAATTATTCCCTTACCTTTAATTTTTCACACAAACAGTGGCCTCTCAACAACACCTTTCCTGACCACACTATTTAAAATTAGCCCTTTTTTCTCTTCCTTCTCCCCAGTCCCCATACTATCTCTCCCTCTCCTGTTTTATTTTTTCTCCATAGTACTTGTCACCTTACTATATGCTACATAATTTACTTATTATGTTATTTTTTCCATCTGCCTTTTGCTATGACCCCAGTAATATATAAGCATCTGAAAGAGTGGATTTTATCCATTTTTGTCACTGATATACTTCTGTTACATAAAGAAGGGCCTGATGCAAATATTTGATCACTGTTGTGTTAATGATAGTTAACATTGTAAGTTTAGGAAATCTCATAAATTTTTGATACTGCCTTTTAATATTCTTCTTAGAGTATTCCTTAGGTATAAAACATATTGAGGCATTGTTTTTCATTATTTTTTATGGTTTGTTAAAGTATATAAAAAATTGTTCAACATTCTTACAGAATATTTTAACATATTGTAATCTTTTTTGGGAGGGTATCAGACTTTTTTTGTTTGTTTGGTAGAACGTTTATTTTTAGGTTAGCAGATACCTGTGCAGGTTTTTTACTTTGGTACATTGCATGATAAAGGTTTGGAGTATGAATGATCTCATCACCCAAGTACTGAGTATAAAACCAAATTGGTAGTTTTTCAGCCTTTTCCTCCTTTTCCCTCTAATAGCCTGCAGTGTCTATTGTTCACATCTTTATGTCCATGTGTATCCAGTGTTTAGCTCCTACTTATAAGTAAGAACGTGCATTACTTGATTTTCTGTTTCTGTTAATTTACTTTGGATAATGGCCTCCAGCTGCATCCATATTGCTACAGAGGACATGAATTCATTCTTTTTATGGCTATGTAGTATTCCTTGTTGTTGTATATGTACCGCATTTTCTTTATCCACACTATGATAGACACGTTGGTTGATTCCATGTCTTTACTATTGAGAATAGTGCTGCAATGAACATACAGATTCACATGTCATTTTGGTAGAATAATTTATTTTCCTTTGGGTATATGCCCAGCAATGGGATTGCTGGGTCAAATGGTAGATCTATTTTAAGTTCTTTGAGACATCTCCATACTGTTTTCCATAATAGCTGTACTGATTTACATTCCCACCAGTAGTGTATGTGTTCCCTTTTCTTCACAGCCTTGCCAGCAACTATTATGTTTTGACTTTTAGAAAACAGCCATTCTGACCGGTGTGAGATGGTATCCCATTGTGGATTTAATTTGCATTTCTCTGATGATTAGTGATGTGTGGAGCTTCTTTCCATATATTTGTTACCAGTTGCCTGTCTTCTTTTGAGAAGTGTCTATTCATGTACTTGCCTACTTTTTAATAGGGTTATTTATTTTCTGATTGTTGATTTGTTTAAGTTGCTTATAGATTCTAGATAATAGACCTTTGTCAGGTACATAGTTGGCGAATGTTTTCTCCCATTCTGTAGGGTGTCTGTTTACTCTGTTGATAGTTTTTTTTTTTTTTTTTTGCTGTGCCAAACCTTTTTAGTTTAATTAGGTCCTACTTGTCAATATTTTATTTTGTTTAGATTGCTTTTGAGATCTTCTCCATAAATGCTTTGCCAAGTGACATTTGGTAGTGTCTGGATACATTTTAGATTGTCTCAATTTTCAGGGCAACTACCCACTACTGGCAGTTAGTGGTAGAGGCCCGGAATGCTGCTAGACACCTAAAATACAAAGGACAGCCCCCTACACCCAATAAAAAAATAGTCCAGCCCCAAATATCAGAGTATTGAAAGTGAAAAGCCTAGGTAACCTTAGATATATTTTTGTCTTCCTAGATATTTTGCACCCAAGAAAACTAACCCATCTAGCATATAATCACAGAGTGATTTTCTTTTTTCTTAAAAAAAAGAACATTTGAAAAACTGAGATAGCTAGAGCTTAGGGTCATGCAGACCTATATTTAATGTTTAGGATGGTTGTATGTATTGAAAGTCATCAGCAAATATGATTGGTTTATAAATGCATGCTTATTTAAAAAATTTTTTTAAATTTTAATTTTGTTTTATAGAGTTAGAGTCTCACTCTGTCACCTTGGCAGAGGTGCTATCATAGCTCACCACAGCCTCAAACTCCTGGCTCAAGTGATCCTCCTGCCTCAGTGTCCCAGGTACCTGGGACTCCAGGTGCATGCCACTGTGCCTGGTCTTTTTTTCCCCAAGAGACAGGGTCTCGCTGTGTTGCCCAGGGTGGTCTTGAACTCCTGGACCCAAGCAGTTCTCCTGCCTTGCCCTCCCAGAGTTCTTGGATTATAGTCCTGAGCCACTGTGCCCATCTGTAAATGGATTTTCTTTACTATGCCTTAGCAAATATGATTTAATCTGTGACATTTTATATGCTTAAAAAGAGACCTTGATAAGAGAAAGTGAAGACTGTGGACCACAGAGACATTTTTATGCCTCTGTCCTGAAGTGTGCAGGCAGATAGAAACAAAAAGAAAACAGGACAGAGTTCTTCTCCAAACTCTACCTCTTAACCAGGTCTGTCATTTTGGGGAAGTTACTTATTCTCTCTGTTCTTCTTCTGTAAAATGAGTTGAATTCTGCTTTTCTTACTTTGTAGTTTTTTGGTAGATAAAATCTGATAATAAATGTATATATTTTTTTACAGGGCTGAGAATGGCTGTGTCCATGCCCATATCATCACAGACTTGGTAGACAGCAATCCCATAAAGCAAAGAGGGAAGGTGGTGTCAGACAAAGCCAGGTCCTATGGCATGCAGCTACCATGGCCAAGCCAGCAGTAGGCTCAGTGCAGAGGCAAGAAAGGTCGGGGGTAAGATAGGCAGAGAAGCTGGAGGCACCAAGAAGGGTGCCATGGGTGGGAGGAAGAGAAAGAGAAAGACAGAGACAGCCACTGGTCAGAGAGGCCTGGTCTGCATAAGCACTTGTAAAAGTTGAAAACACACTTGTCTTATTTTGAGTTTCTTTCAGAACAGATCCAAAGACAGTGATTGAGGTGAAAGAAGTTCATACTGGAAGTTAAGGAAACATGAGAGGGGAGTGGGAAACAGTCGAGGAAGGAAAGCAGCCAAAAAAGATGTTTATCCAGTCAGTGTTATGAGCCACTGAAGCTTAATTCTGCTGTGGGATCTCTGGGAGCCTGTGTAGAACACATATGTCAACCTTCCTACTGAAGTGGTGGGGGAGCTGAGGTATTTATATGCCAGATTTCATCAGCCATTTGCTGAGTACTGTTCTCTTGGCAAAAGCATTACTTCTCCAGCACTGGTGGACTTACTTTGTCAAAGAAAGCCAGTCAGTCAAAGAAATGCAGGTGCTGGTGGTGGAAGTCAGGCTGGAACACACTAAGGCATTATGGCAAAGAAATATGGGCAGTGTACTACTCATAGACTGTATTTACTACAACTTATAATAATATGTTAGTTTCTTCTTTTTTAGTAGATTCCAACTGAGAGGAAAAAAATCATGGAAAAAAACATATTTGTTATTGGTTTTATTTCAAGATATGCTCTGGGGAAAAAAAAGCAATAAATAAAAAAGAGTCTCATCAATTAAATATAGTTTTATTTTTAAGTCGGTATCATATGTCTCATAAACAATTCTTCAGAGAAAAGTATAAAAATGTATGCATATTTAAGTATGTCTATCTATACGAAATTTTATCTTTATTTCACATTTTTTAAAATTGTACTTTAGGTTCTGGGGTACACATGCAGACCATGCAGGATTGTTGCATAGGTACATACATGGCAAAGTGGTTTGTTGCCTTCATCCCCCCGTCACCTGTATCTGGCATTTCTCCCCACATTACCCGTCCCTACCCTCCCCACCCCCCATTGTCCATCCCCTGGCCCCCACTAACAGACCCCAGTGTGTGATGCTTCCCTCCGTGTGTCCACATGTTCTCATTGTTCAATAACTGCCTATGAGTGGGAACATGCGGTGTTTGGTTTTCTGTTCTTGTGTCAGTTTGCTGAGAATGACGGTTTCCAGATTGATCCATATCCCTACAAAGGACACGAACTCTTCATTTTTGTGGCTGCAAAGTATCCCGTGGTTGTATATGTGCCACATTTTCTTTGTGCTGTCTATCATTGATGGGTATTTGGGTTGGTTCCAGGTCTTTGCTATTGTAAACAGTGTCACAGTGAACATACGTCTGCATGTGTCTTTATAATAGAATGATTTATAGTCCTTTGGGTATATACCCAGTAATGGGACTGCTGGGTCAAATAGTAGTTCTCCTAACAATCTCCAAAAATCTAGAAATCCTCATTTTAAATCTTTTTGCTAATGTGGTT
>CAUYLG010036483.1:0-20036 GCA_963573385.1 Cacajao melanocephalus | reverse complement strand
AAAGTCTCCCACTATTATTGTGTGGGAGTCTAAGTCTCTAAGAACTAGCTTCATGAATCTGGGTGCTCCTGTATTGCATGCATATATATTTAGGACAGTTAGCTCTCCTTGTTGCATTGATCCCGTTGCCATTATGTAATTCCCTTCTTTAGAATTAGACTGTATTTTTAACAGACAGATGGCACTGTGAATCCTAACGCTTGCTAGGTTGCCTTCTGTGAGCTCTTCTAAAGGATAAAGAACTGAAGGAAGCAGTCCAAGATCATTTCTACACCTTCCAGCAGCATCAGCAGGAATGTTAAATAATTCTTCCTTTCAGTCTGCTTAACTTGTGCTTGGTTGGTCTATTACGCTATATAAAGACGACAAAAAAAAGCATACTTCAAGTGTGGTGCCTGTCACATCCCAGACTGGGAAACGGTACTAGACTGTTTGCTAAAGGATATGATTTTGCCCTTTGTCTTAATCAGCAGTTAGAAGATTGCAAGGCACGAAATGGGGTGACAGGGAATTAACGCACGTTCACCTATAGCCAACACTGTTCTACATTTATTTTCTCTTCCTATGAACCTGCTACAGTCATGTTAGAAAAACAATGATCTGATTTCAGAATATTAGGGAGAATGTATGAACTAGAAATGTAGTGCCTTATGTAAGCATGAAGATCTTTCTGTGAACCACCATTTCTCACTCTCTCCATTTTCTTTTTATCTATAGCCACAGTTTAACTGTGTAATTACTCAGAGTTTATTTTTAAAATAAGCAATTACTGCTTCTTTGAAAACCATAAGCTGCTGCAGAAATGTAGATGATACTGTTATTCTGGCTATAATTATTGTTGAGATTTCTGTGTAGAATCATACTAGAGTCTGTGATATCCAAAAGGTTAGTGGAGCCTCGATAACAAGCCAAGTCATTAGATGGAATTGCAAAAAGTGTGAATCAATATTCAAATAGCATTTCTTGAGCACTTTTTTTTTCTGAGATGGAGTTTCGCTCTGTTGCCCAGGCTAGAGTGCAGTGGTGCAATTTTGGCTCACTGCAACATCCACCTGCTGGGTTCAAGTGATCCTCCCATCTCAGCCTCCCTGGTACGTGGTACTACAGGCTCATGCCCCGTGCCTGGCTAAATTTTTTCAATTTTTAGTAGAGACAGGCTTTCACCATGTTGGCTAGGCTGGTCTGGAACTCCTGTGCTCGCGTGGTCCACCCATCTCAGGCTCCCAAAATGCTTAGATTACAGGTGTAAGCCACTGCACCCAGCCTTGAGCACCTCTTCTGTGGCAGGACTGTATTGACGTTCATCTCTAAGGAGAGTTACCAGATTAACCAAAAACAAAACAAAACAAAAATATGAAGCAAAACAAGCAAACCAACCAAAAACAGAAGAGGACACCTAGTAATTTGAATTTCAGATTAACAATGTATCTTTTTTGGTATAAGTATGTCCCAAATATTGTATGGATGTACTGAAAACTTATTTGCTGTTTACTTGAGACTCATATTAAATTGGGTATCTTGTATGCTGCCTGGCAATCCTACTGAAAAGATAAAAGCGTGAATCCCTGAGCTTGAGATGCTTCCTGTAGCAGGGAGGTCAGTATGTCAACGCTGCTGGTCAGAGCTGCATGGAGTGGAGCAACACACTTTCTGAGCATAGTGGAAGATGTCAGCTAACACACTCAGCCCATCCTCTTTCTTTCTCTCACTAGAAACGTGTCCACAGGCTGCTTAAAAATATTTAGCTGGTGCTGAGATTCTTCAATTCTACCTACGACTGATTTCCTCTCACCCAAATCTACTCTTACCAAGATAAGTTTCTCAAAAAATGGCACAGAATTGGAAGTGAATAAATCAGTTTAATCTCAATAAGATTATGAGAATTCTCCTTCCCTGGGTGTGTGAAACTGGGAAGCTTCTGAAATCATACCATACTAGATTCTGATCTTAACCAACACGTAGCACAAAAGCAAAAACTCTTAACTGATTTGGAAGTTGTATCTAGTCACGTGTTTTGCTTCTTAACCTTTCAGAAATGATGGTACCATTGTAACTGCATGTCTATATTTTCTACTGAAAACACCCACACGCAGTAGCGGATCCCTTATCCAAACGCTGAACTTCTTTTACTCATGATCGCCAGATGGTTGCCCCTCACACAGAGAGGTGGAAGTAGCATGGAACTGGAGTTAGACTCTCTAAAGTCTATCCCTTATCTCTGCCTAATTTACTACCTGGCTTGGTTCATAGTGTGCATTGGCAGTCTGGTTGGTTCTTCTGCTGGTGTCACTTGGGATCATTCATGCAGTGGTGTCGTCACCTGATGACTCAACTGAAGCAGGAGATTTCAGGATAGCCTTGCTCATGTCTGGCTTTTGGCTGCCAGCTAAGGTACCACGTGTTTTCTTCATATGACCTCTCATCCTCCAATAGGTTAGAGGGGCCATCTTCATACAGAGTGGTTTGATTTCAAATAAAAGCTGCAAAACTTCTTTAATGGCTAGGCTTAGAACTGGGAAAATGTACATCTATTACATTCCTTTGGCCTAAGGCCAGCCAAGAGTCAATGTGCGATGCATTTAGGGAGATGTCTTTCATTCAAGGTCATTTTGTAACAATCTAGAGATACCTAAATTTGGGACACAGAGTGCTTAAATAACTTGCCTTAGATTGTATTATTTTAACTAGTAGAAAAACATTTTAAATACATATAGGTCTTTCATTGTTACTTCAAGCCAAAGGATATTTCAATAATGTTGCTATTTATCCCACATAACTTCCTAGAAGGATAACAATTATTTAGGTGTGTAAGTTCTTGTATCTTGGTTTTTAAAATCACCTGACAATTATTCTTGGAATTCCCATTCATTTAAAAAGCTACTTATGGAGAATTTTAAGTGATTATAACTAATACCTAAGGACCTACACTTTGGTTTAAATGCCAAAAAAAGATAGAAAAACATGGATTTACACTTATATCTTTATTTTTGCCTTTATAGAAATAAAGGATGAGTTCAATGATACAAAATCAATTGCATCAATTAATTCCATCCAGAATAAGGTCAAGGGGAGGGGAGGAAGAATGGTAGACAATCTATCTTTGATTCATAAAAAAAGACTAAGAAAAGCCAATCCATAACTGTAGCTAATTCTGAGAAATGCATTATAAAAATGTTCTATCTAGTCTTTCATGGGTTTAGGTGTGTATTTTGAGACTGGAATGCATTATTGGAAATGATTTCTACAAGCAAATAAAGATTTAATATCCTAGTAAATTAAGTTTTGGACAAGTACGTCTGATCAGACAGATGCAATATCATATTTTAAAATGTTAGGAAAAATATTGGGATATTTAATGCAAATGAAAAGGACTGTTCAGACATGTAATGTAAACCAAAAGGACTATTCATTGATAAGGTTGACTAGGAATTCTACTTTGAGATACAAATACCACCTAAAAAATTTAATTTAAAACACTTTATTAAGTGCTCCAAAGTTGACCTAACTTTTCTTTACCAAGTGTTAAAAAAGGAAAACTAGTTTCATTTTGATTAGTCATTGATTATTTATAAATTGCTTCCTTTTTCCAAATGGTATTGCATTTTGTGTGTGTGTGTGATTTTATTTAGATTTGTATACAAGGGAGCAAATCAAAGAAAAACTTACACTGAAATGGGTTTCAAAGGAACAAGAAAAAGTAGAAAACTTCTAGGGCTCTGTGGAATTTTCAAAATTTGTGAGATGTCAAAGTTTGCAATTTGAGGCAAAGATACAATAGTGTTTTTACTCATTTCTTGGAGATAAGAAATTTTCTGCTCTTTGGAATTGAAGGAGATAGAGGCACAGAAAAACCTTCAAAACAATCACCAAATCCAGGAGCTGTTTTTTTTTTTTTGAAAAAAATTAATAAAATAGACAGACTGCTAGATAGACTAAAGAAGAAAAGAGAGAAGAATCAAATAGACACAATCAGAAATGATTAGGAAATATCATCACTGACCCTATAGAAATACAAACAACCATCAGAGACTACTATATACAGCTCTATGCACATAAACTAGAAAATCTAGAAGAAATGGATAAATTCCTGGACACATATAACCTCCCAAGACTGAACCAGGAAGAAACTGAATCCCTAAATAGACCAATAATGAGTTCTGAAATTGAGGCAGTAACAGCCTATCAAAAACAATAAAACAACAACAAAAAAGCTGAAGACCAGAAGGATTTACAGCAGAATTCTAACAGAGGTACAAAGAGGAACTGGTACAATTTCTATTAAAACTATTCCAAAAACTGAAAGGAGGGACTCCTTCCTAATTCATTTATGAGGTCAGACTCATCCTGATACCAAAACCTGGCAGAAATACAAGAAAAAAGAAAACTTCAGACCACTATCCCTGATAAACATCGATGCAGAAATCCTCAATAAAATACTGGCACACCGAATGCAGCAGCACATCAAAACACTTATTCACCATAATCAAGTTGGCTTCATCCCTGGGATGCAAGGTTGATTCAGCACATACAAATCAATAAATATAATTCATCACATAAACACATCTAAAGACAAAAACCATATAATTATCTCGATAGATGCAGAAAAGGTCTTTGATAAAATTCAACATCCCTTCATGTTAAAAACTCTCAATAAACCAGGTATTGAAGAAACATACCTCAAAATAGTAAGAGCCATATATGACAGATCCACAGCAAGTATCATATTGAATGGGCAAAAGCTGGAAGCATTCCCTTTGAAAACCAGCACAAGACAGGGATGCCCCTTCTCAACACTCCTATTCAACATAGTACTGGAAGTTCTGGCCAGGACAACCAGGCAGGAGAAATAAGTAAAGAGTATTCAAATAGGAAGAGAGGAAGTCAAATTATCTTTGTTTGCAGATGACATGATCCTATATGCAAAAAACCTCATTGTCTCAGTCCCAAAGCTTCTTTAGCTGATAAGCAACTTCAGCACAATCTCAGGATACAAAATTAATATGCAACAATCACTAGAATTACTATACACAAACAACAGGCATGTAGAGAACCAAATCACGAATGAACTCCCATTCACAATTGCTACAAAGAGAGTAAAATACCTAGGAATACAGCTAACAAGGGAAGTGAACAACCTCTTCAAGGAGAATTACAAACCGCTGTTCAAAGAAATCAGAGAGGTCACGAATGAAAAAGCATTCCATGCTTATGGAAAGGAAGAATCAGTCTCACCAAAATGGCCATACTTCTCGAAGCAATTTATAGATTTAATGCTATTCCTGTAAAACTACCATTGACATTCTTCACAGAAGTAGAAGAAACTATTTTAAAATTCATATAGAACCAAAAAAGAGCCCAAATAGCCAAGGAAATCCTAAGCAAAATGAATAAAGCTGGAGATATCACCCTACCTGACTTCAAACTATACTACAGTGCTACAATAACCAAAACAGCATGGTACTGGTATAAAAATAGACACATAGACCAGTAGAACAGAATAGAGAACCCAGAAATAACACTGCACACCTACAACCATCAGATCTTTGATAAACCTGACAAAAACAAGCAATGAAGAAAGAATTCCCTAATTAATAAATGGCACTGGGAGAACTGGCTAGCCATATACAGAAAATTGATACTGGGCACCACATACAAAAATCAACTCAAAATCGATTAAAGACTTAAATATAAAACCCAAAACAATAAAAATCCTAGAAGAAAATCTAGGCAATACCATTTGGGACATAGGCATGAGCAAAGATTTCATGACGGAAACACCAAAAGCAATGTCAATCAAAGCAAAAATGGACTAATTGGGATCTAATTAAATTAAAGAGCTTCTATACAGCAAAAGAAACTATCATCAGAGACAACAGACAATCTATGAAATGAGAGAAAACCTTCATAATTTATCCATCTGATAATGGTCTAATATCTAGCATCTCTAAGGAACTTAAACAAATTTACAAAAAACAAAACAAAACAAAAAAACGACCCAACCCCATTAAAAGGCAAAGGGCATGAACAGATACTCCTCAAAAGAAGACATACATGCAGTCAACAAACATGTGAAAGAAAGCTCAACATCACTGATCATTAGAGAAATGTAAATTAAAACCACAATGAGATACCAATTCTTGCTGCCAGTTAGATGTCGATTATTAAAAAGTCAGAAAACAACAGATGCTGGTGAGGTTGTGGAGAAAAAGGAATACTTTCACACTGTTGGTGGAAGTTTAAATTAGTTCAACAATTATGGAAGACAAACTAATGCAAAAACAGAAAACCAAGCACCGCATATTCTCACTTATAAGTGGGAGCTGAACAGTGACGACACAGGGACCCTGGGAGGGAACAACCTACACTGTGGCCTGTTGTAGGGGATCATGGAAGAAAGATTATCAGAAAGAATAGCTAATGGATGCTGGGCTTAATACCTAGGTGATGTTTGATCTGTGCAGCAAATCACCACGGCACATTTACCTGTATAACAAACCTGCACATCCTGCACGTGTACCCAGAAACTTAAAATAAAAGGTGATGAAAAATAAAGTAAAATAAAATAAAATATTTTAGTTTAAAGACAAAAAAAAAAAATAGAACAGTTTCCACTCTTAGGATAAATTATAGGAAAATTCAAGGGCTATGTGTTCCCACTCCAGTATTATTATTTGACAGCTTTGAACTTGTCATTAACTTTCTGTTAACTCAGTTTCTAATCTGCATAATGGGCATAAGTACGTGAGGTTGGCTCAGGAATAAAATAGAGTATTTTTGCTCTTTCATAGACTTAAAATAGCCGTAAGTGACGGGCAAGGAAGACTACAGGCCTCCTCATGGAATTGCTCTGGCCTTACCGTGTGCCAGGCTGTACTGGACAGGCGTGAGTGAGGGTCAGAGGGAGAGACAGTGGTGCTGGTGCTTCTGAGACGAGGAAGGAGGCGCCGTGAACAGAGCGAGGTGACTGGGGCCATGTGTCCTCTCTCCTGTCTGTGATTCTGCTCCTTTATAGAAAAGCCCAGAAATTTCCAGTCTATGACACAGCTTACGACTGAGGCAGAGATGCTTTCTCATTATAGTGACAAGATAAGCTGAATCTCATTTTTTTTCTGGGAAGCCTAGATTCCATTTTTTCTGTACTATTACAGAAAACTTGGTCAAATTTGCAAATACACGCAATGAAAGAACCATGCTCACAGATTTTGAAGCAAACTGGTGTGGGTGCTTAAACACTTAAAGAATATCATGAAAACAGGCCAGGAGCGGTGGCTCATGTCTGTAATCCCAGCACTCTGGGAGGCCGAGCCAGGTGGATCACCTGAGGTCGGGAGTTCAAGACCAGCCTGACCAACATGGAGAAACCCTGTCTCTACTAAAAATACTAAAAATTAGCCGGGTGTGGTGGTGCACGCCTGTAATCCCAGCTACATGGGATGCTGAGGCAGGAGAATCGCTTGAACCTGGGAGATGGAGGTTGTGGTGAGCCAAGATTGTGCTATTGCACTCCATCTTCGGCAACAAGAGCGAAACTCTGTCTCAAAAAAAAAAAAAAAAAGAATATAATGAAAAACTAGATATGTTTAATCTAGACATTATTTATTCATTTAATAAGTATTTATCAAAAATAATTGTGTTTTGAGTACTGTACTTGACATTGGAGATTCAGTTATGAGCAAGATAAGACATGGTCTCTACGCTCATGGAGCTTGTATATGAGACGCTGCTAGCTTCAGAAAAAGAAATCTAATCATTGTCAACATCAGTTGAATGAAAACCATCACCAGGATCCAGAGAACAACAGTCTTCACATGATATGATTCTGAAGCACATGATAATAAATGTAGGAGTCTACACACAGGGACTGCCTTACTTTATGTAACAGGCACATGTACGATAGTTTATTACAGCCTCCATGCAAATAGCTTTTGCTAAAATAATTCAAAGGGCCAGGTTTAGGAATAAAATAGAAAAGCAGCTGTATTTATTTGCATATATTTGCATGAACACCATACATTTTTTCATGGGAAATTAGAATTTGTAAAAGTTATCACAAAAATGCAAGTTTTGAAGTTTTCTTCTCTCAAGGCCTTTTTATAATCCTATTCATAATTTCCCAAATACCCAAACCAGAGGTTTGGAATACATATTTAAAAGCTTTTCTTCACTAACCATATTAAAAAGATACAATATTTGCCTTTTTAAATGTCATAGATATGCAATCTTACTGAAATCTGAGCCCAGAAACAGTGATAACCAGAGTAATTACAGTGTCTAGTGCTGGGGAATGATAAAGGATGACATAGTGAGTTCCACATGCCACCCTTCTAAATTGGATCAAAGATGTGGTTCCACTTGTAAGCCTCTTCATGTCCAGACAGAATAACAAGGTTTTGGTGCATTTGTAACTAGTTGGGTCTTTCATTGCAGTTTCAGCTCTGTTGTTCTCTAATCATGGTTGTTATAATAGTTATTAATAGCAATAATAACAGATATCGTATGTTATTTCCTTGATATATAATAGTCACTTTCTTAACCGTCTTTGTCATTTTACTTAATTAACAGGAAAAAAAAATGCCATGAGGTGAGCAGTGTAATTGTATTCATTTTCAGATGAGAAACTGCAATTTACAGAAGTGATCCAAACAAACATACAGAATTAATAAACAGACTAGCTAGTATTCAAACTAGACCAGTCTGATTCCAAACCTCAAAATGTTCACCTCTACCCTATTAAGAAAAACAGTAAGACAGAAATTAAGATAGAACAAACCATATGTTTGTTCTATTGAAGTACAAATGACCTGGGTTTGTCTTGAGAAAAACAAACCCAAGTCATTTAGATAGGGATAGAGATGGGATTTCATGTAGGTGTGAAGTGCTTATGTAAAAATGATTATACAATCTTTATATAAACGATATGCATGAAGAAACATAAACATTAAGATAGATTGTTTTATTCTCATTCTTTATTGAAAGTAGTGATTTAGGCTGGGTGAGGTGTCTCACGCCTATAACCCCAGTACTTTGGAGGCCGAGGTGGGTGTATCACTTGAGGTTGGGAGTTCTAGACCAGCCTGATCAGTATGATGAAACCCTGTCTCTACTAAAAATACAAAAATTAGCTGGGCTGTGGTGGCACATGCCTGTAATCCTAGCTACTCAGGAGGCTGAGGTGAAAGAATCACTTGAACTTGGGAGGCAGAGGTTGCAGTCAGCCCAGATCGTACCACTGAACTCCAGCCTGGGCAACAGAGGGAGATCCTGTCTCAAAAATAAAAAAGAAAAAAAAAGAAAGTAAAAAAAGAAAAGAAAAGAAAGTAGTGGTTTAGAATAAAAAACAAAATCAAAGTTATCAGCCAATTTGTGAGCCTGGCACTGTCTAATACCAAAACCAGACAAAGATACTGCAAGAAAAGAAAATTACAGGCCAATAACCCTGTGAACATAGACACAAAACTCTTCAACAAAATACAAGCAAACCAAGTTCAAAGCATATTAATAGGATCATACACCATGAACAAGTGGGATTTATCCCTAAGATGCAAGGATGGTTCAACATATGCAAATCAATATATGTGATACATTATATTAACAGAATAAAGATAAAACCCATATGACCATCTCAATAGATGAAGAAAAGCCATTTGACAAAATTCAACATCTTTTCACAATAAACTGTCAACATAGGCATAGAAAGAATGTACCTCAACATAATAAAGGTCATATGTGACAAATTCACAGCTAACATTATACTTAAGGTGAAAAACTGAAAGTTTTTTCTCTAAGATCAGAAACAAGACAAAGATGCCCCATCTATGCAATATAGTACTAAAAGTCCTAGTTAGAGGAATTAGGCAAATCAAATGAATAAAAGGTATCCAGACTGGAAAGGAAGATGTAAAATGGTCTCTGTAGATATCATAATCATATATAAAAAGCCCTAAAGACCCATCAAAAATATTTGAGAAATAATAAATACATTCAATAAAGTTGTAGAATACAAAATCAATGTACAAAAGTTAGTAGTTTATATATATTATCTGAAGAAGTCAGATAGTTCATTGTTAGTATATAGTGTTTATATATGTTTATAAATTGTTAGTATAGTGTTCATATATGTTTATAAATGTTGAAGCATATATAAAGTGTTTATATATGCTAACAATGAACTGTCTGACTTCTTCAATGAAGAGGTTTATATAAACTAACATACATATAGTAAACAATTGAAACTATGCAACTTTACAATAGCAATTTAAAATTACCTAGCAACAAAGTTAACTGAAGAGGTAAAAGATCTGTATGTACACTGAAAACTATAAAAGACTGATAAAACAAATAGAAAAATATGCAAATAAATGGAAAGATATCTCATGTTCATGGACTGGAAGAATTACTATTGTTAAAATATTCATACTACCCAAAGTAGGCTATAGATTCAATGCAATCCTTACAAAAATTTCAATGACAGTTTTCACAGAAGTAGAAGAAAAAGATCCTAAAATTCATGTGGAATTATAAAAGACCCCAAGTAGCCAAAGCAATCTTGAGCAATACAAACAAAGCTGAGGGCACCACACTACCTAATGTCAAAACTATTACAAAGTTACAGTAATTGAAACAGCATGCTACTACCATAAAAACAGACAATAAACCAATGGAATAGAATAGAGAGCTCAGAAATAAATGCACACATTTACAGTCAACTACCGTTTGACCAAAATGCCAAGAATACACAATGGAGAATAGATAGTGTCTTTAATAAGTGGTATTGGGAAAACTAGATGTCTACATGCAGAAGAATGAAATTGGATCTTTTCTCACATCATAGGAAAAATCAAGTTAAAATGGATTACACATAAAACCTGAAACTGTAAAACTGCTAGAAGAAAACAGGGAAAAAGCTTTTTGACATTGATCTAGGCAATGATTTTTTGGATGTGACTCCAAAAGCACAGGTTACAAAAGCAAATATATACAATTTGGATTGTATCAAACTGAAAACCTACAGGAGAAAAGGAAATTATTTCACACTGTTGATGGGAAGGTCAATTAGTATAATCATTACAGAAAATAGTATGATGTTTCACAAAAAATTACAAGTAGAGCCATCATAAGATCCAGCAATCTTAGCACTGGATATCTATCCAAAGAAAATGAAATCAGTATGTCAAAGAGATATATGCATTTTCATGTTCATTGTAGCATTATTTACAATAGGCCAGATATGGAAGCAACCTAAGTGTCCATCGCAGATGAACAAATAAAGAAAATGTGGTACATAAACGCAATGGACTATTATTTAGCCTTAAAAATAAGAAAATCTTGTCATTTGCAATAACCTGGATGAACCTGGAGGAGGACATTACGGTAAGTAACATAAGCCAAGCACAAAAATCCAAATACCACTTGATCATACCTATACGTGGAATCTGAAAATGTTGAACTCATAGAAGTAGAGAGTGGAACAATGGTTACCAGAAGCTAAAAATGGAGGTTTGGGGAGACGTTGAGCAAAGGATACAAAATTTCAGTGAGACAGGACAAATAAGTTGAAGAGCACTAATGTACAACATGGTGACAGCTGACTCTAGAACAACACCGGTTTGAATTCTGTGGGTCCATTCATATGCAGCTCTTTTCAGTAAATACAGTCAGCCCTTTGTATCTGAGGGTTCTGCATCTGCAACTAAACACAGATTGAAAATATGGTGTTTGCGGGATGCAAAACCTGGATACACTGAGGGCTGACTTTTCCTATATGTGGGTTCCACAGGGCTGACTGTGGAACCTGAGTATTCCTGAATTTTGATATAAGCAGGGCCTCTGGAACAAAATCCCCCAACTACACCGAAGGATGACTATACTGTATTCTTGAAAATTGTTAAGAGCAGATTTTGTGTTCTCATCACATACACAAAAATAAGTATGTGACGTAATGCATATGTTAATTACCTTCATTTAGCTATTTCACAATGGATGCATATTTTAAAACAATATTATACATGATAAATAAATATATTTATTTCTTAAAATAAATAAATAATGTTAAAAATAAAAGCTTCTGATAGCAAAGGAAATTATCAAGAGTGAAGAAACAACCTATAAAATTAAAAATATTTGCCAAGCATATATCTCATAAGAGTTACTATCCAAAATATATAAGGAACTCAGACAACCAAATAGCCAGAAAACAAGTAATCCAATTAAAAAATTGGCAAAAGACCTACATATGCAATTCTCAAAAGAAGACATAAATGGCCAAAAGATATACGAAAAAAATGCTTAACATCATTAGTAATCAGGGAAACGCAAAGTAACCCCACAATGAAGTATCACCCCATACCTATTCAAATAGATGTTATGAAAAGATAAAAGATAACAAATGTTGGGGAGGATGTAGGAAAGAGAAGCTTTCTATACTGTTGGTGGGAATGCAAATTAGCACAGTCATTATAGAAAACAGTATGAAGGTTTCTCAGAAGTTAAAAATAGAACTACCGTATGATCCAGCAATTCCACTACTGGGTATAAATTCCAAGGGGAACAAAATCAGTAAGTCAGAGAGATGCCTGGAATCCCATGTCATTACAACACTATTCACAATAGCCAAGATATGGAATCAAACTAAGTGCCCATCAACAGATGAACTGATTTTTTAATATGTGGTGTATATATACAATGGAATACTATTTAGAGTTAAAAAAAAAAAAAAAGGAAATTCTGTCATTTGAGATAACATGAATGAGCATTATGATAAGTGAAATAAACACAGAAAGACAAATACTGCATGATCTCATGTCTATATGTAATCTAAAGAAGTTGAACCATAGAAGCAGAGAGTAGAATGGTAGTCACCAGGATGTTGGGGAGGAGAATGGGGAGACAGATGCTGGTTGAAGGGTACCAAGTTTTAGTTAGAATGAATGAGTTCTAGGGATCTATTGTATAGCCTATCCACTGTAGTTAATCCTGAAGTACTGTATAGTTGGAAAAAAACACTTTGTACATTTCCAAAAAAAAAAAAAAAATCAGCCAAGAAGTACTGAATAGGTAGATATGCCTAGAACACGAAATTAGCCTGCTAGCTCCACTCATGTTGTTGTTCAGTATTATAAAAAAGCAAACCTACTGGTTGAGCTGAGATGTACCAATAGAACTACTTCTCAGAATCAAAGAACCATTAAAACTACACATTACAGAAAACAGAATTATAGTAAACATTGCAAACCCTGGATTATTCAATTACAACTTGATTTTTAGCCCTTTAAGTCATTTTGTTGGAAAGAATATGACAATTTTCATAATTTGGGAACTAGCTGGTTTGTAACTATGTTCAGACTTACCAAAAATATGTTGTTGCTCAGGCCCTTTAAAAATGTAAGGAAACCATCAGTCTGAGAAGAGGTATGATTGTCCTTACAAAAAACTGCATCTGTATCTTCCAGAGTTTCAAAATCTGTAATTATCTTCTCCAACAACTCAGGAATTTGGCTCCAACTTCCTCTGTAGTTTGACTTCCATTTACATACCTCATCTTCTTTCCCTTCAACTAGTGTAGCATATGGCAGGGAGTCAATATACAAATCCAATTCCGGCCTCACATCACTGCTTATGTTGTAACACACAACGATTATGCAGCTATACAATGTCTTTTTTTAAACCTACTAAAGATTCAGTTTTTACCTATGAAAGATTGTAACTGTTCCACAAGACATATTTTGTAGAGTTCTATTACACTTATAATCTATACATCTACCATCATTACACCTCTGTCACTGTGTGTGTGTCTGTGTGTGTGTGTGTCTGTGTGTGTGTGTCTGTGTGTGTGTGTGTCTGCTTTTTGTTTGGTGAATTGTTTGGTAATACAAAAGTAAAAATGCACAATCCCTTATACCTACAACATCACTATGTATTTTATACGTATGTATTATATATACTTATAGTATTTATATATACTTATATAAACTTTAAAAACTTGGAAGCTTGGAAAACAACCTCAGTAGGAGACCAGATAAATTTTACTTCCATACCTGGTGGTAGTTCGATGAAATTCAAAAACATGAATAACTGATTTTTATCATTTATTAAGCACTTAATATATTAAATTTTTGTTTCCTTCTTCTCTTATTTAATTCCTGCAAAATTTTACTTACAGTAAATGCTGTTATTATCCCCGTTTTACAGAAAAACGTAGCTGTATGCTTCTAACTACATCAATGGATTATGAAAGGGCACAGGAGACACTGACGCTGGCTGCCCACGGAGAGTGCACTCAAATGAGAGAGACACGGTTTTCATTATGTGCTCTTCTAGATTGTTTTAAAAATCTTACTTATGCAAATTTAATGCATGATAGTAATAAAGAGGACGACTGCTGGTCTTTCCCTTTAGCTGGACTGTGAAGTCGCACAGGGAGAAGCATTGATCTATCAAGTTGTTCTGATATATTCAGTAGATTTGGTGCTGAAGCGCTTATTTTCATTGGGGACAAAATAAAAAAGCAAATGTAGTTTTCATAAATATTAATTCTTAGAAAAAGTAAGCTGTACTGTTTTATTTGGCGACACAACATTTTCCTTATTTCATTTTGCAGTGTTGTAGAACAATGCAATGGCTTTTAACTACCTGTAAGTGAACTCCTGAGAATTTCATTCCAAGTAGACACTTAAAAAGAGTATAAGATCTCTCTCTTTTTCCTTCTGTTTTTTTTTTTTCTGAGATGGAATCGCTCTGTCGCCCAGGCTTGACCGTAACGGGGCGATCTGGCTGACAGCAACCTCTGCCTTCCTGGTTCAAGCGACTCTTCCGCCTCAGCCTTGGGAGAAGCTGGGATTACAAACACGTGCTACCTAGCCCAGCTACTTTTTGTATTTTTAGTAGAGACGGGGTTTCACCATGTTGGCCAGGCCGATCTTGAATCCCTGACCTCAGGTAATCCGGCGGCCTCCGCCTCCCAAATGCTGGGATTACAGGCGCGAGCCGCTGCGCCCGGCCAAGATATTTTAAAGTGGTTCTGCTATTGTTCTGACTTTTTTATTTAAGAATTCGCAAAGCACTACGAGATATACTTAATGTATTTGACCTTTTAAAAACGTATGCTGTTTAAGAAGAAAGTATTAATGAAACTTGTTACAAACAGCAAGGGAGACTCTGTTCAAGAGGGTACTTTTTTCATAGATCTAGGACCACTGCAATGGGGCCTTACAGTGGGAAAGAGAGATTGGGCTCGGTTCTGAAAACAATTAGAAAAGTGAGAATTTGTAAACAAGGAGCAGGGGAGGAAGCTCGGTGGATGAAAAATCACTAAGAGGAGACATTAGCAGTAAGGGGGATTCTGTGGCCACACTGACCTGCCAGGATTCTTGCTGGGGGCAGGCCAGGGCGCTCAGACGTCTTCTGGGGGATGGTGGAGGACGAGGACCCCGATCAGATATCCGGGGTGAGCAGGCAAGGAGAATGACTAAATTGGCTTAGCAAGGTTCTTGCTAAACTTGGGCACTGTAGAGACAGGGAAAGAAGTCTCAAAGTCAAGAAATCGTTGAAGAGAGTAAAGTTTGGTCAAAGAGAGGCTCTGTCAATACTTCCCGACATTTTAAATTAAAACACAACGCAGTTACTTGTATCATTCAGGGCCATTCGAAAAATCAAAGCTGATGTAAAGTATTGAATTAGAATTAACAGAAATATAAAATATGAGGGAATTTATTTAGTACAGAACACTATATATATATTTTTTTTTGAGACGGAGTTTCGCTCTTGTTGCCCAGGCTGGAGTGCAGTGGCGCTATCTCTGCTCATGGCAACCTCCGCCTCCCGGGTTCAAGCGAGTCTCCTGCCTCAGCCTCCCGAGCAAATGGAACTACAGGCGCGCGCCACCACGCCCAGCTAATGTTTGTATTTTTAGTAGAGACGGGGTTTCGCTATGTTGGCCGGGCTGGTCTCGAACTCGCGACCTCACGTGATCCGCCCGTCTGGGCCGCCCAAAGTGCTGGGATTACAGGCGTGAGCCGCCGCGCCCGGCCCTACAGAACACTATTTTTAAAGGCGTTAGAAGACCTTAAAGCGCCACCAGCGGAAGATGAGATTCCTTGCTGCTGGAAGTTGCCTTTGTCCCTAGGTTGGAGGTTCAGAGGGAGCAGCTGAAGAGCTGGAGGCGCCACGCCTGAAGTAGAACTTTGGAGGCCGCTTACCTGTGGCCAGGGGTGGAAGCGCGGGAGAGAAGGGGAGAGTCCAGGGCAGCGCGCACTTTCTGCCGGGGCCTCTCATTGGCTGAAACGAGCCAGGAGTCGGTTCACAAGGGATCCTGGGAAGTGTAGTTTGCAGAGTTCAGGTCGCTCAGTCCTCCCACGCAGAGCAGGGCCACGGATAGCGGGAGCGGTTTTGAGATCAAACATATGAATGAACAGCCCCATGCTGAAAACTTACCACGGTCGACAACAGCACCTTGCACTTCTTTTTTCTTGAAGTACCACCCTATAGAGGCAGACACTTTTAACTCTTTCAGCTGTTTCTGCGGTAGTTTTATCCCGATTTCTAAATACAAAACCTATATTGCAATTTGTTGATTTTGCATGTTGAAATAATACATATTGATTTTCTATGATGACGGATGTAGATTTAGTTCTCTTATTTGCCCCTCCCTCGTTCTAGCAATAAAATTATCACAATAGAATAATATCATTTTTAATGTAGATTAGCAAGCTGCGTTTACATCACTACGTGATAAAAATATTGTTCACTGCTGGCCCAGCTAGCACGCGATGTTTACTCTTTCTACGTTGGATAGATATTTGTTTTGAAGAAGATGCACATGTTGTTTCACTTGTATAATTTATTATCACATCCTTAATTCTTTTCTTACTCTTCTTAATTCTTCTTGGCTATGATCCTAAATATCAACTATTTTTCTATGAGTCTCTCTCTTTCTTTTCACTAGAAAAAACTCTTTTGGGAGCCTCTTTTCACTTGCTGTGATCTGGACTGCCTGCTCTCAGCTTTAGCTGTGTGCTGTCATCTGTGGCTCTGTGTTCCCAATTTCCTAACTTGGATATACCATATTCTAGAATTGACTTCCGTTTTCTTAGATTCTTTCTGTTTCCTGTGCCATAGCTCATAAGAACTTTTAAAGGAAGTGTGTATTAAAGGCAGTGCACCTGTAGAATAAAGCATTAAAAAAATTTCAAAGTTGAAAATTATTTTTTCTTTAAAAATTTTCAGGACTTCTTGTTCCATTTTTTAGCCAAAAAAAAAAAAAAAAAGGCTTGTGTTGATCCATCAGCACTATTCAGATCCTCATTCTTTTGTATGCGATTTATGGTTTTTATGGAAAATTTTAGACTCTTCTCTTTAGTGCTGATCCTTTCAAATTTTATATGTCTTAAATGAGCCATTTTCATTTTTCATCCTGGCCATTAAAAAGGATTTTGAAGACTCAAATTTTCTTGTATTAGTGCTTTTAAAACTTTTTCTCCAGGGTTTTTCTCTCCCCATCCTCGTGCTATTTTTTCTAGGCAGTCAATTTCTTGCAATGATTCTCCATGTCTTGTATTTTTCCTTGTTATTGTCTATGCTTTTGCCTTTTTTTTTCCCCCTAAACTTTTCCTCTGACTCTTGTATTGGAATTTTAATTTTGACTATCATAATTTTTTTCTAATTTTCAAAGACTGTTTTTTATTGTTCTAGTTGTCACTGTTTTCTAATTGTTCATTTTTCATGGCAATCCTGTCGTTATCGATAGTTTTATTTCTCTGAGAATTTATACTCATTTTTCAGTTTTCTTCTGCTTCCTGAATTATCTCTCTGTCCCCACATTTTGTTTTATTATTGACTCACTCTTTCATCATTGGGTATTTTCTCACGTATCTGCTGCTCCTTGGCCACTAAGATGCTGATTGGAAACTCTGGGTTGTTTTCTGGAACTCACTCCAGGGAACTCAGGAGGGAGCTGGCCCTTTTCTTTATATAACCCCTACTGCCAGTATCCACAGGTCTTTTCTCTGAAGACATCTTTTGATGTCTCCTGAGAAAAAGAATTTGAAACTTTGCCTGGAAAATAAATGTAGTCTGAAATAGGGATATCCTCCAGGTTGGCAAATCCTTATCTTTGGGAAGTATATTTATCTTTTGACAATACCCAGAGGTTATTTAATCAAATTTGATAAATTGAGCATATAGTAATTAAACAAAAAGTATGGCTTAATTATAAAATAATGGAACTGACTGCCTTGCATAGCTGAAACCTATCTCTCTTCTATATCTGCTCAGGGGTGGTGGGTTGGAAATGTGCAAACTGTATGACTGTCTGCCATCTTCTTCTGCAGCTAGAAGTCACTAGTGGAGACAGGAAGCCAGCAGGTGGAGAGAAGGGAAGCACTCCGGGTCAATACTGCCACAGCAGCATTCAGTTTAGTAGTTCACATAACTTTTCTTCCACACTCCCAGAACCATTATCATCTCCACCTTGGAGATAACAACCACCAATGAGGTAGCACCACCCCTCAGAAATCTGAATCCCAGCTCTGTGGGGTCTCTCTCTGACTCCTCCAAAGAAGACCCCACTTCTTAGAGGTCTGGGTCATAGCTCTGCTGGGCCTAGTTTCCAAGGCTGCAGGTGGTGGTAAGCTCATTCTTCTTCCTCTGTTCCAGTCCTGGGGGTGTAACCTAAGCCTCCTCTTTCCCCCTTTTTGCCTTTTCAGGTCTCTAATAACCTTGGGAACAATTCTCTTTACTAAAATGCTGGTATGGTTTCTTTTTTCATGGTGGGACTTGAACCTAAATACTCCTGAACTGATCTTAAAACAAGTGCAAAAGACATTAGATGAATTGTGAATAATGACAGCATCACTGGAATAGCATAGAAGAGAAAAGTGAGTGTTGTGTTTTAAACTGTAGGCTTTGAAGTCTGGCAGACCACGTGTACATCTTGGCTCAGCTACTTGCTTTGAACATCTGTTTCCACAAAGCTAAAATAGGGGTATTACCTACTTTCTTAGGCAGTTAGCAGCAGTAAATGAGACCACAGATATTGAACACTTCAAACAGTGCCTGGCATGTAGTAAGTGTTCAATAAATTGTATTTAACATGTTAAAAATAAAAGATTACTAAGTTAAAGTGGATATATGTGTTTATCTTGATTAAAAACTCATCAGTTTGTGTTCCCTCCTTGTGTGTATTTCCTGTGAAAGTTTCAACAGGACCTGTGTTACTGTTAGTGTTCAAAAGTTTTACTTTGTGAACTTTTGGAAACTTTAGCATAGTGATTGAATTCTAAAAGGTCTGTCTAGTAAAGTCTCATTCTCATGTGCAATAGGTTCCTGTCTGTTACTTCTGTGCTTCTCCTACCTTGCATTTCAATCAATTTTCTTTCTTTTCATTCATTTCCCGTTTCTCTGTGAGGCATTCGTATTTTTAAACACTTAATCTCTGTCCAGCATTGAACTAGCATGTATAAATCATGCTACTTATTGATAATCTCATTGCCTGTTATATTTATTTCAAATCATTCTTTTGTGCAATTCACTGCAATAAACCAATGCCCCAAATCCCTTGCACATTTGATCCAATCATCCTTGACAGTCCCTATCATGTGTTTTCTGATGAGAATGAATAAACTGCATCATATAATATTTTGATTTTTGAAGCATTTCAACAGTTTTAAAGTTTTAAAAGGATACACATTATCAGCTTCAATCCTCATAACAAACCTATTCTGAAATTATGCATATTTTACAGAAATAGACGCAGTGGGGCTGAGCGCAGTGGCACACGTCTGTAATCCCAGCACTTTGGGAGGCCAAGGCAGGTGGATCACCTGAGATCAGGAGTTCGAGACCAGCGTGACCAACATGGTGGAACCCTGTCTCTACTAAATACAAAAAATTAGCTGGATGTGGTGGTGCATGCCTGTAATCCCAGCTATTTAGGAGGCTAAGGCAGGTGAATTGGTTGAACCCGGGAGGTGGAGGTTGTAGTGAGCCGAGAGCCGAGATTGCGCCATTGCACTTCAGCCTGGGCAACAAGAGTGAAATTCTGT
>CAUYLG010036482.1:0-49290 GCA_963573385.1 Cacajao melanocephalus | reverse complement strand
CTGTTAAGCAGAATTATTGGAATAAAAGAGGTTTTTAATACCCATTTTTAGACTGCATTCTAGCCTGGGCAATAGAACAAGAATCCCGTTCTGTCTCCCTCTTTCTCTTCCTCTTTCTTTCTCTCTTACATTCTTTTTTTTCTTTCTTTTACTCTTTCTTTCTTTCTTCTTTTCTCTTTCTTTCTTTAAAAAAAAAAAAATTAGGTGTAATAATAGCCCAGCAAGTTTGTAATAGCAGTTCTATCCAAAGTAAAATGAATAGCTATTTATATTCAATGGAATAAATTCAGACTATACATAGGCTCACTCAGTTTTTATCATATTTGATGGCAAGTGAATTACAATTTTTAAAAAATTCAGAGCTTTTTAGATATTGAAATTATGGACATTTTTGTAGAATAGATTTTATACAAACCTAAAATAATCTATGGTTAATTTCATCTTATTTCTGAAAACTCAAAATGGGATTAATTTATACATAAACTTTAAACATTTCAGCATGCTTTCAGTTTAAATAATGTAACTTCTCTATTACTTCATTTTTTTCAAATTTTTGATATTTCAGATGATTGTAAGACTATATGGACAGGGGAATGTGTGGACGTTAGCACCTAAAGCATAAAGTTGTGATGATTAAAAGCGATAAAATATGTAAAGGATTTTGGAGAGGATCTGGACATGGAAGCACTCAGTAGTTCCCGTGGTGGTGACGATGGTGGTGTTTATGAAGGAAAAGAAGAGGCAGAGATTAGGAGAATAAGGTGGATTTGGCTTTACCATGAGATAGAAAAGTCATTTGAGATATAAAATGGCAGAAGATCATATTCAGATATTAGAACTTCAGAGTTAACGATTTCAGAATCAGATCAGAACAATTTCAGGTGAAGAAGACTTTTCTGAAGCATTTTCCTAGGTTCAGCTCTAAAAGCAGAAAAAAAGAGGAAGTCAGATAAACCTATGCATGAGCTTCATAAAGAAGGAAAACCTATGATGAAATTAATCAAAGATGGAGCTTGCTGTGAAAGCTCGGCGAAACTCTTGGAGATTATCCACTCACCTCCTAATTGTGAACACCTCATCTCCCAAAGCCTCCCTGCCCACCCCAAGGAGAAGCTAAGGCAGTACGGGAAAGTGACACTGGGTCAAACTGTTCTTTACTCTGTCCACAAGGTGGGGACGTTGACCTGGAACAGTTGATGCTGGTCAGAGATTCTGGACAGGTGAAAGAGGCCAAGTATTTACAGCTCTGGAAGCTTCTGGTTCAGAAAATTAGTGTATGCAATTTGAGATTTAGGCTGCATTCTTATGTGTATATAGTGATATGCAGCATCCATAAGCTTCTCACTGAGATTGCCTTCAAGGCAAACTCCATGTCTTAATTACCTGTGTTCCTCTATCAAAGATGCCCAGTATAATACATCCTATGTAGAAGATGCTCAGGAAACTGCAAAACAATTGGGACTCATTTAGCCTTCATGAATGTATGTTCTATATATAAATTAAAATAATAATAACCCAAAATAGATGTAACTATACTAGGATCTTATACACAGTCTACACAATGCTAATAATAACCCGGAGCAGACCTATTATTTATCCATTTTACAAATAAGGAAACTGAGGCTCGCATTATGCAGGGAATAAGGCCAAAAACACATACCAAGAAATTTAAGAGACTGAACCCAGATTTGTCTCAATCGGATGTCTGTGCTACCATCCACTACTGGGAACTAGATAGCTAAATTAACAAGATGCCATCAGCAAGACATGGGTTAAGCCCCTGCTAGGCAACTGTCATATTTCTCTTTAAAATGGCAATAACAACGCTCACTCTATAATCTATTATCGGGACATTTTAACTGCTGAAACACCATGGTAAGAATTAAAAATAAAATTTTGATTTGGTTTAGCCTCTCAATTTATTATATATATAAAAATATGATAGCCATGCTCATTAAGGTTTAATATTATGAAAGAGCTGTATATGCCCCTTAAAGCCTTGGGCAATAGCACTGAGACCCAAATGCCCATGAATAGTGGATTAATTAGTCAGTAATAAATGGTAAGACATTTACTAAGGACAAGGATACTACACAGAAAGAATAATTATTGCTTTTATTAATTCACATCCTTGTTCCAAGGATTAAAATGGAGATACTAGAATATAACAGCATAAAAAGCAATAAAACTGGTTAAGAGAAAATTCATGGAACAATAAAGCAAATCCTAGTGCACTGACCTAGGTGTCAGCATAGCCATTCTTCATAGTGACAGTCATTATGGAAAAGAAACTGCAAATATAGACATGCACACACAACACACATTTATATAATTGAAAAGAGGAAGCTATTAGGAAAGGGTTAGGAGACCACATTAAAAGGAAATATACGTATATATATTCATTCCTACCCATTGACTTGAAATGCCAGAATTTAATCTCATTTATCAAAGCCTGATTTTTTTTTTTTTTTTTTGAGATGGAGTCTTGCTCTGTTGCCCAGGCTGGAGTGCAGTGGCATGATCTTGGCTCACTGCAACCTCTACCTCCCAGTTCAAATGACTCTCTTGCCTCAGCCTCTCTAGAAGCGGGGACAACAGGTGTGTGCCACCATACCTGGCTAATTTTTTGTATTTTTAGTAGAGACAGGGTTTCACTATGTTGGCCAGCCTGGTCTTAAACTCCTGACCTCAAATGATCCACCCACCTCAGCCTTCCAAAGTACTGGGATTATAGATGTGAGCCACCGTGCCCAGCCAAAGCCTGAAAAATTCAAAACTGCATGTGGCTAGTAGGAAGAAAAGAATGCCATGACTGATTAGTGATGTATTTCATGAGTGCTGAATGGGAAACAATAATGCTTTCTGCAGGTATTTTCCATCCCTTAAACTTCATGGTAAGTGACAAATGAACTGAACTCTTTCACTATTCTCAAACGCCACTTGTTTATATTTACTTTATTTTGAACTCAATGGAGTATAACAGAAATAATTCAGCTGTCCATTTATGTGACATGTTTTAACCACTAAGTGCCCCATTTTCCTCATCTGAAACATGAAAACTGTCACATTTACCTTGGAGGCTATCATGAGGATTGGAAATCAAGGATTTAAAGCTTCTAACATGATGCTTGGCATATGGAAGACATTAACATTTTGCTGATATATATTCATATGTCAACACTCATTAATAAGGTTGTTACAAAACATTTTTCTAAAATATAAATAAGAATTGTTTAAACAATACCATTCTTCATCTTATTTTCTTTCCAGTGAAATGTTTTGGGAGAGAGATGAAGAAAAAGAAAACTAAGGAAATATATATAAGTATGTCTTCACTTGTCATAGATTAGATTAGTGCTCTGGGATTTGGGCAGGAGGCAAGACTAATGAATGAGCTGGTAGCTTATGGGTCAAAGGAGACTCTAAGGACAAATAATCACCCTTATTTTAATTTTTAACAATTCAATCGTCCTCCTCCATAACAGAACCGCAGATGTTTTCATGTTAAAACTATTTGTTCTATCAAGAAATGGAGTCAAATATGAGCTGGAGGTCTTTTCCCTCTTACTTGCCTCTCCAGTTTAAAACATCTCAAAAGAATGCACTGAGCTCCCTTAATGCAACAGGGAGAACAGGTACATTGTCCCTCCCTTCGCTCTGCCCTTGCAGTTCTCTGCAGCCCATCAAGAAGAGTTGCATCCTTCCTCTAATGTGCACTTGTCAGCCTTTGGTTTAAAATATAGACAGACAGGTAGATGATAGATGTGTGGGTATGGAACCCTGTATACATACACACACACCTATATACATGCACACACACGTACACCCTTCTACCAGAACATATTCAGTACTATTCCTTAAGAGTCACTGGAGATCATTTTTCCACAGGGCTGGCTCACTAATGATGAATAAAGGGAAGAAGGGGAAATCACAAATAATACATTAAGACCAACCTGAAGTAAAATGTCAAAAGCAATAGCCAAAACTCTATTATTGAGGCTAATAAGGAAAAGATGGATTTTTAAAGGCTAATAAAAAGGGCTTGGGTTTACTTCATATTGTCATCTAAAAGCTGTTAAAGGGCAGATCTCTACTCTCTTGGAAAGCCGCTCTGGCAGATAAAAAGAGAAGAAATGGCCCCCAAGCACTTTTTAATGGTGTGGTTAAATATAAAACTATCATATTTTAAAAGGCAAATCCAATAATAATTCATGTCAACCATGAATATGATTTTTGGAAAGTGTTCTCCCTGTTGTAATCCTATCCTTTTCTGCATTGTTGCTTTTCTTTGTTTTCATTTCACTCTTTGGTTCTTCTGACATTCAGTTTTAAAGAGCCACCCTTTTGTCAGCTAAAGACCCAGAAGTTTTTAGTGCCTGATATTAATCCAGTTGCTGGTATCTGCTGCCAAGCAAACTCAGGTCAGAATTTCACTGTTTTTGGGAAAAAGCCATATCAAGACTGAGAGAACAAAAACAAATGTGATTCTTAAAGCAAATATGAATTCTTATCACTAAACACAATTGGAAGAGTTTCTTAAAAGCCAAATCAGGCAATGCTGAATTGTCTATTTCAGAAAGCAATGAACACATTTACCTAATATTTTAATTGTAACACTGAAAATTACTTTGGCTCTGATTTTTGAAATATCTGTGAAAAAAAGCAGATTTCATATTAGTGTATCTTTTTATGTAGAAAAGTGAATAATATTTATTTTAAAATATTATTTTAAAACTGAAATTAGTTAAGGTTAAAGTTATATTAAAAAATAACTGGGAACCTGACATGGTGGCTCACCCCTGTGATCCCAGAACTGTGGGAGGCTGAACCGGGCAGATCACTTGAGGTCAGGAGTTTGAGACCAGCATGACCAACATGATGAAACCCTGTCTCTACTGAAAATATAAAAATTAGCTGGGCGTGGTGGAATGCACCTGTAATCCCAGATACTCGGGAGGCTGACACAGTAGAATCACATGAACCTAGGAGTTGGAGGTTGCAGTGAGCTGAGATTGTACTACTGCATTTCAGCCTGGCTGGGCAACAGAGCAAGACAAAGAAAGAAAGGAAAAAAGAAAAGAAAAGAAAAAGAAAAGAAAAGTAAAGAAAAGAAGGAAGGAAGGAACCCCATAATTCTAGAAACATGAGCTAGATTTCCAAACTCTTGGTTCATTTCATTAAACTTATATTCTAAACAAATTCGGGTTTTTTTTTTCTTTTCTGTTTCATTTTCAAGTGTAGATATTATGTCCATCTCTTTTTTAACTGGTTGCACTGATATTTGTACACGTCATCTCTGTAAGATTAACATCCAACATAAATGATCTACATGAAATTATCATCTCCATTAAGTCTTGTGACATTTGAGTCAGCCTCTTCCTATGTCAAACTGCATTCATTGCTGGGATGGCCTCCCGTATGAAAATTGAAATCAGCCTCCCTGCTGCATCCTGGCACTTCGTTAACATCAGAAGGAAGTGCTTCAGGGTGATATGAATCTGCCAATTTTATATGTCTCTTTTCAATCTTCGGGAAGGAACACACGACCTCCCTCCTAGGGCCTCACTCCCCTGATTTCTCCTCTCCTATTTCTGGCAGCTGAATGGGTATTCTCAACATCTGATACACATGATGACCTCTCCATGCACCTACATTCTTCCACAGACACTCAGAGTACCACCTGTGCTACATATCTTACAGACAGAGTGACTCATGGCTTCATGTATTTTGTTCGAACTTTGCCATCACCATTTGCTTAGAGCACTTCATTGTAGGTTTATGTTATTTTGAGAGATGGGAGGGCAGTTTTGTATCTGATTAATCTACTTATCATTTAAACTGTCTATTATTTAATACTTAATAATAAGCTTCTTATTGGGAAGGAATATACTACCTTAAAAGAGTAGAAATAATCATTACTATATTTGTTCCTAGATTGCTAATAACTTCAGATCTACAGACAGACAAATTTAGAGTCAAATTGAGCAAACAGGATTGCATTTTACCATGGAGTGGTAAGTGTGTACAATATCCTAGATCTGTCTGTTGGAACAATACAAATTGCAATCTGACAAAATCTTCTACACAAGATTTAGTTGAACCTCAAATAGCCATTACTAGGCTTCCCAAAACTTCCTCGATTTGAATTAGCACACTTTTTGGTTGATAGCAGTCTTTAAATTCTAAAGGCACCCTCCAGTCTGACAGCATAGGACAGGAAGCCATGAGTCTATGGTGAGCACTGCAAGGGCTTAAGAACCTCACTTCTTAAGAGAACAGTAGATAGGAGCAGTACAAGTGATAGCCAGAGGCTACTTACTGATGGGATTGCCTTAAAGTGGGATAGAAACAAGAGTGCAGGCCCAAACTGCCTCTCTTGGAGGCACACTTGAAACACAAGAGCCAAAAATGAAAATGCTATCATTATTCTACACTTTTTGTCATTGAAATTTCCAGCCTAATTAGTGAGGCTTCATAAACTTCCCCCATTGAAGGGAAAATGAAAACTCAGACAAAATAAACTTCAGGAAAAATTCTAGACAGAAGGTGAAATCTGCCTTAGAAGATGATATAATATAGTAATTATTTTACATGGTTCCAGTAAACCATAGACGCAGGGAATGCTACATCTAATCATGAAGTATAAAAATGCAATTCTCATTTGTTCAATTTCACTCTAAATCTGTATCTCTGGGGCCAGAAAGCAATTACTACTCTATGCACAAATAATACAGAGTAATAATTATCTTTACTATCCTTAAATCCTAACATTTTGTCTAACAAGCCTTCAGGTTTTATATCACGACTGATGCAAATGTTGTAAGTCTTCTGATTTTAGTCTATGTTTTGCTGTGTTTGCTTTCTACAGGTGACATTTTTAAAATCTAAAAGATATTTTCTCACCAATATCTTTGTAATTGTTTTGTGTGAAATTTATTTCTCATACAGTGATTACTCTGTTCTGACACAAAGGTATTTTACTAATCATAAAATTGTAGAGATATTGCCTAGTAGCATCCCATCTCAGGGCTTCACAGAAAATTTTACTAAATATTAGTAATGCCAACATGAGGTTAGAAAATACAATTTAAATGGAACCTAACAGAAGCAGTAAGACGTTCTAAAGGTTAAATCAATGTGGTTTCCTTCTGAAAATTTCTTCCTGGAAGAAATGCTGTTTTTCTGCCCCAGCATGTTTATCAGTCTTCCAGAGGATCTTGCTCATTATTGGGATCATTCGCTATTCTTTGTTGTGTTTTAATTATTTATTGTTGCATCATCAAAGGCTATTTGCTACAGATGGGTCCAGTCATATGCTCCTTCCATCCTTCTTGGAACAAACACATTCGGTTTGGCTCTAATTTTCAAAATCCTTGTATCTAAGCCAAACTCTCAACATGTCTTTCAAGTAGACAGTTTAACCCTTTACTGGACAGGGGAAAACAAGGCAATAGCCATCTGTCGTTGAAAACTGAAGAGAAAGATGATTAATTGTAAAAATCTTCTTTATGAGCTGCTGACAATCCCATACTATGATAGTGGAAAAAGCCCAAGTGATGTTTTTAACCTTATTAACATGACTAGAAGATACAGGCTGCATTGACTAGCGCAGCCATTAATCATTGACACATGTAGCAAAATTTGCAATAATGAAATGTGTTTCTCATACTCTTTAGTGTGTAAAGCTTTTAAACATTCTCTAACCTGGGTGTAATTATCTAGGGACACAGTAATTACAGGACTTGGTTATCTGCAATGCCTCCTACTTTACTTCATTGCACCCTCTAACCAGAAAATGAAAATACTCCCTTTTAGTATTACCCATCTTTTCCCATAATTACTTGTTATTCCCTACTTAAGTTAGTGACTTTCTCCATTCCATCTCCAAAGTTGGCATTAGAATGTCAGTGCTTAGAATCAGCGTGCATCAGAGAGCCAGAGTTCAAATCCTGGTATCACTGGCAGAGTTTCTAAAACAGGGAGTTTAACAAATTCTAGGTTTGAAGTCTGCACAAACATGCACACACACACAAACAGATGCATCAAAAGCATCTATGGAGACAGGAAAAGACATTGGGTATTGTTGTTTTGGCTGATTCGAAGGGAGCACTAACCCTTTAAGGTGGTTGATTACAGAGCAAGCTCTCTCCCATTAGCCCAGACTCTGTGGCCCACATATCCTTGGGAATATTCATCTTTATCATTCAAATCCCATAGTTGACCAATGGATAGAGTCATTTTGCAAGGGTAAAAGAGGGTAATTGGGTAAGTTTATGCAAACAAAATCAAAATGAATGGCAGCTCAAAAAAGACAAGTAGCCCCGTTTTCTTAGAAAATGAAATGCACCCTTCTGATTCCAGTGGCACAGATGGCTTCATAGCCTCGCCCACTTTGGAGTTGCTCATTTGAGGGATGCTGTGAGCCTCTGATGACATTGCAATCCCTCTGCATGGCATTTATTGTGTATCTCTCCACTCCTGGAAGTTTCTGTAAGTCAAACGTATTTTTTAAATTTTACAATATTGCTATGCAGCATGGGAGACAAAGCTCTGATCCAGGCAGAGTGTATGTGCACAGAAGACTCTAAAAGACATAATAATAGGGATTTAAATATAACATGCTTCTTATCTAGTTGCAACTCGATTCAATTGCTTGTAATCTAGAACATGAATCACTGATAAGCGTTAGTTAAATATAGACATAATTTTAAGAGGAAACTTATTCCTCTGTTTTTCATATTAGATGTCAGGAATACTGATTCCATGGAAACAAATATATGATTGCTTTTGCTTATGAAGATAACTTTTATCTTTCTATTTAATAGAGGGCAGTGATAGGGACACATGTCTTTTTATTTTTCCTAATGGTAGGATAGTATTTAGTTTATTGATCCATTCCATAAAAATTTATCATGCTTGGCTCTAAGCTTTGCAAGTAAGAAAGTCTGACTGCCATTTAGGAGTTCAGAGTCTACGGGAAAAGATAGCTGTAAAATACAGTACTATAATTACAACAATTAAAGTATGAATATATTGCAGTGACCACTGTTTTGGGCTGGAATCTTTTAGGGAAGTGGTAATACTAAACGGGATTTGAAGAGTAAAAGGATTTTTCCATTTGAAAGAAGGAAAATCGGCTAGGTGCAGTGGCTCACACCTGTAATCCTAGCACTTTGGGAGGCAGAGGCGGGAGGATCACCGGAGGTCAGGAGTCAGAGACCAGCCTGGCCAACTACTCTTTTTAGTAGAGATGGTACAACCCCGTCTCTACTAAAAATAAAAAAATAATAAAAGAAATAGCTGGGCATGTTGGCACCCACCTGTATTCATAGCCACTCAGGGGGCTGAGACAGAAAAATCACTTGAACCCAGGAGGCAGAGGTTGCAGTGACCTGAGATCGCACCACAGCACTCCAGCCTGAGCGACAGAGTGAGACTCTGTCTCAGAAAAAAAAAAAAAAAAAAAAAGGAAAATCATTTTAAGAGGACCATGTTTAAAACCAGAAAAGTGTAAAGGATCATGAGTTGTTAAGGAAATTAAAAGATAAAGGTATATAGATTATGTGGGATTTAGGTGGCAGAGACAGAGATGTGGAAAGGAAGGCGATTTGCTGGAGAAGGCTGCTCATACTGAAATGGTTTGAGTTCATCCTCTGTGTCTGCGGTTATGGGGAGCCACCAAATGACTTTGAATAATGAAATGATCATGTAATGTGCTCCACCAAATACTGTTTTTGTGGCAGGACAGACAGAATAGCTTACAAGGAGGCAAAGTGGATATAGAGCACTATCCAAGGCATTAAGAGAGATGTGAAGTTAGAATGAAAGGAGGCCAATCCCAAGGCTGCCATGTGATAACCTGAGCTAAGATATTGGTTATAAGCATAGAAAAAATTATGAAAGGCTTACAGGTTAAATTGATAGAACATCATGATTTATTACCTTTGAGATTTGAAATACACTTTTTATCCCATTGGCAGATAAAGAGATATCTCTTCTCTGTGACTTTGAAAAGAAGCTTTTATATCATGTTTAACGATTAAAATATGACATCTTAATTTTGGAATTATCTTAGTAACCAGAAATGTATTTTTAAAAAATCATATGATAACAGTGTAGCATCCACACTGAAATTATTCTCTGTTATAGTAAACAATTTAGGCCGGGTGTGGTGGCTTGCACTTGTAATCCCAGCACTTCGGGAGGCTGACGCAAGTGGATCACGAGGTCAAGAGATCAAGACCATACTGGCCAACATGGTGAAACCCCATTTCTAATAAAAATACAAAAATTAGCTGGGAGTGGTGGCTGCACCTGTAGTTCCAGCTACTTGGGAGGCTGAGGCAGGAGAATTGCTTAAACTCAGGAGGCAGAATTTGCAGTGAGCAGAGATACCACCACTGCACTCTAGCCTGACAACAGAGCGAGACTCCATCTTAAAAAAAAAAAAAGGGGGGGCAAAACAACAACAAAAAGAAACAATTTAGAAATCATGGGCCAGGGGCATTGGCTCACGCCTGCAATCCCAGCACTTTGGTAGGCTGAGGCGGCGGATCACAAGGTCAGGAGATCGAGACCATCCTGGCTAACATGGTGAAACCCTGTCTCCACTAAAAATACAAAAAAATTAGCCAAGCGTGGTGGCACATGCCTGTAGTCCCAGCTACTCGGGAGGCTGAGGCCAGAGATTTGCTTGAACCCAGGAGGTGGAAGTTGCAGTGAGCCAATATCTATCGCGCCACTGCACTCCAGCCTGGGCAACAGAGCAAGATTACATCTCCAAAAAAAAAGAAAAGAAAAATAAGGTAGAAATCATGGCAGGTACTAAAAACAAATATGTGCTACAATGTTACTATATGTCAGGCATAGCACTGGGTGTTGGACTTCATTTACAGATGAATAAAATTTTAATCTCAATCTCCAAAAAATGTATGCTAAAATCCCGAGAAAAATATAAAACATATCTAAAAATAGATTCACTTGCAAAACATAATCTTTTTTTTATTTTTAATTTAAAATCTTCTAATTCATGGCATTTATGTTTGAAAGAAATGTGTATTTGTGTGTGGGGGAATGGTGCATATTTTACCTATTATCTAGTTAGCTAGTTTATGGAATGTATCTCTTTCCCAGGCACAGATACACTATAATGATAGTTTATCAGCATGTCTATAGCAATAGACAGAGAGAAAGAGAGAGACAGAGTAATTGATCTGCATTCATCCTAAGACTTTACTTTCTTTACGAAAACATTCATATGGGCTCATCAATATAAAAAAGAAACTTGTCAAGCTCTTTCTTAATCTATTTTCCTTAAGACAAATTAATCCAGAGGGCAGGTGTGTACAGGGCTGTGTGCGGGTGTGTAGGGGTGTGTGCGTGTGTGTGTGTGGTTTGGTTTTGTAATCCCAGTGCCAGGCATACAGTAGGCCCTCAATAACTCAGTCAACATTTGTTGAACGATAAGGATATAATGTTTTCACCATATCACACATTTATATGATGTGATACATAATGTAATGCATACGATGTTACACGCATTCAACTCACTAAATTGAGATCTTACATTGTATTGAATTAGTGAGTAAAAACAGCGCTCAATAACTGCTGCTCATGGTGTACTTAAAAATGAATGATCACAGTCTAGGAAAAACATTCTGGAATGCTGATGCAACATTCAACATCATATTCATTTTAAAATGTTACATATGCTGACTTATGATATAGTTTTAGAGATCTCTGCTTAATAAATTAAAGTTAATTAAAACTTTACTTAAGAGTAAATTTGTTCCACTACCTAAAGCTGTGGAAGAAATTTATTTCACAGGGTCTTGCCATATTGATATGTTAATCAAATTCAACGAGTATTAAGCACCAGTCTCCTCTCCTGGTATATGTCATAACAAGTTGAAAAACGATAAAATTTTATTTCAAAAACTCTTAAGTTTTTACAACCAATCAGGGAAGATAAGTCATATACACATGAAACTATTATAAAATAAGGAAACTTTAAAATGTCCACCGAAATCAAAGTTCAATTTGGAATATTAAATTTATTGTAAATCCAATTCTTTAGGCAGTTTGATATGAATTAAATAATAAACAGTGGACATTTATAGCTATATGAAAGAATACAATGACCTAGAGAAACCATGTGAAGAGAAAAATTAAGGAGGCGAAGACCAAGTCCTCAGATGATCCAGTATTTATAAACTGGAAGAGACACGGTTGGAAAAAGAGGTAAGAATAAGATGCTGGGAAAGTGGGAGGAAAAGCAAGGAAGTACGACATCCCATAAGCTAGGAAGAGAAAGGACTTCCAAGAAGGGCTGGCCATAGTTGTTGAATGTGACTGAACAGCCAATCAACTTGGTGACATGTAGCAAAGTGTTCATCACCTCTGGTGAGATGAAACTGATGGCCTTTCCAAGAGCACATTCTGTGGAGTTTTAGGAGTTGATCAGTGAATACAAACTGAAGAAGCAAGACTAAAGAACTTATCTTCTGTATTAAAAAGTTATAAGAATATGGCTTCCATCATTTTCAAAAAGCAAGTTTTTGAAGTTTTCCTGTGCAGAGAAACAGAGTAAAGAAGCGTAAACTCAAGCAAGAAATGTGATAGTTTAAAACCTTTTAAAGATGTTTGTTGGCTCATTTGCTGATGGAGAGGGTAAGATTTGAAATAGAAGAAAGAGTATCAAGTAAACAAGGTCCCTGAGCAGAAGAGCAGAATTAAAATCCAGAATAAAGCTGGATGGTAAATACAGAGATATTGTATGGGTATGGCTGTAAGAGTTGATTTTTGTTGACAAACTGTTGAGAGTGATACATAAGAATTACTAGTTTGGACTTTTTTTTTCCAGCTGGTAATGAGGAGCTGCTGAATATATTAGAGCAGATGAGAAGGGTTAGAACTCACATCAATGAAGACCAAGCTGCTAGTGGTTATCAGGATGTCCAGGGGCAATCACCCTCCAAGATGGACCTTAATCTCTGCCTCTCAGTATTCCTTTATTCTACCCTGTAGTGCTCTTAGGCAGTCCCTCCCCACATTGAATAGAGCTGGCTATTACAACTCATTATATATTGTGGAAATGCTAATCTGTAGCTTTTCTGATTCTCTCAGTTTGGTTACTTTCAGATAATATGTGAAACAGAGCACTTCCTTGTATCTCTCATTTAGTTTAATTGGCACAACCATTATCTTGCTTTGTCTTTTAAATCTAACCTACTTCAAACACAATTAAGGAGAATTCCAGATCTTAAAAACCTGACACAAACTACATCAACGATAACAGGAACTTCAGTTTCTTCTGGAAGTTAGGCAAATTAGTTGACAAGCACCCTGCACTTTCTTACTAATTTATCAACAGTTTGTTTATAGTCAGAGAGAAAACTTTCCTCACTCAGTTCCTACTTTTTTAAAAGCCCACTTCATTAAGTTAAGTGAAAGTTTGAGTTTTACCAAATTTATCAAGCCCTATTTTTTTTTTTGAGACAGAGTTTTGCTCTTGTTGTCCAAGCTGAAGTGCCGTGCCCAGCGTTTATTTCTTTATTTTTATCTTTTCTTGTTTCATTAGGTATTTTTCCTAATGCTATCCTCCCAACCCATGACAGGCCCTGGTGTGTGATGTTCCCCTCCCTGTGTCTCTGTATTTTCACTGTTCAATTCCCACTTATGAGTGAGAACATGTGATATTTGGTTTTCTGCTCTTGTTAGTTTGCTGAGAATGATGAAAGCCCTATTCTTAATACTTGGAATTAATGTGTGAACAACACAGAAAACTGATGATCACTGTTTACAAAGATTTACTGTCCAAAGATTATAAAGACCATGAGAACACCCTTTTCTATTGGCAGTATTACAAAGTAAGGGTTTTCCACTTAATAGAATGTTAGTATTGTCTCTCTCTGATATGAAAGCTACTGTAGGGTCTTTCAAAAATAATCATCATGTAAAAGTCTGCAGAAATCACCTATTCTCTAGATCCATTTCTTAAAAGAGCACATTTATGAATGTTTTCAAAATTCACCAACATTAAAATAATCTGGTAATTTGAATATGTCTTATTTTTTTAAATCTTGCTTTCCTGCTTTGTCTACATGCAGAAATAGTACATTGTTATCTGCCATGTTTAAACACGTGAATTAATTAGCCTTAACATAGTACAATAACTCATTTATGAAGATAAATCATGTTAACCAACACAAAATTAGAGGGATGTCTTTAAAGTATTGATTTTGTCTAATCATTCACAAGGGAGAATTACAGTATCATTAACATTTGTAAGGAAAAGTTGATGTAAACACTTTTATTGAAATGAATATAAATCTTATATTAATCTTGATAAGATATGGTCAACGCCCAAATAAATAGATCCTTTGTATGGATGTGTCTTATTAGTTTGGGTACTTAGGTGGTGTAGGTACCCATACTAATACAGTCTAGGTAGGTGTCACTGGGGCTCTTATCCTCACCTGAGTCTTGCATACCTTTAAGTTTAGCCATTTGATTCAACTGACATGGTTAGCCTTTCTTCCATGTCCACAATTTCTGATTTGGAGGCCTGGTTCTTCCCATTTCAACCCTACTTCCTTGGTTTTGAAGGTACAATGTCATTTTCTATAAGAGTCCATAGCGCTCCAAAAAAATCTTACGTCCTGTGATATTAGTTTAAACCTCTGGGGTAGAGGAACTGGAACATGGGTCTGGGAAGTGCTAGGAGGCTGAGTTTCTCAGGGAGGGACACTGACCAATTAAAGGGGCAGTGACATCAGTGTAGACCTGGAACTCTGTGCTCAGATACATCCTGGTTAAAGACTGGCCTACTCAGAGACATATTTAGAGTAAAACACACAGACACATAAAAGAAAAAGGGAGAAGACTGAATGAGCTCATGAGGATCTTCTACTATAGGAGACAACAATAAAGTGAGGAAATTACAACAAATTAAAACAGAGAAAATTAACACAAGGGTAAATAAGAAGGAATTTTAACCGTGAAGGGTTAGGAGACTTGGGCAACTAGGAAAGTTTAGCATTTTCCAATAAAAACATTTCCCTAAGTTATACTCTGAATAAACAAATAAAACGAATCTAATCATTAGTACGAGTGATAAACCACTTCTAAAGAAAAATAAACTTTATAAAATTGAAATAAAATCAGGCAAACAGAAAACATCATGTATGTTCAAGGACACAGACTTCCCATAAACATCCTTTAGTTTTTTCACATACATTATCACTCCCCCAAATTGAATTTTTCTCAAATTCCAATATCTAGAAGTAAATCTAAAAACCTGTTTTCCAGTCTGGGTGCAGTGGCTCACACCCGTAACCCCAGCACTTTGGGAGGCAAAGGTGGGTGGATCACCTGAGGTCAGGAATTCAAGATGAGCCTGGCCAACATGGTGAAACCTCATCTCTACTAAAAATACAAAAAATTAGCCAGGAATGGTGGTGCGCACCAGTAATCCCAGCTACTGGGAAGGGTGACACAGGAGAACTGCTTGAACCCAGGAAGCAGAGGTTGCACTGAGTCGAGATTGTACACTCCAGCCTGGGCAACAAGAGCGAAACTGTCTCAAAAATCAATAAATAAAAATAAAAAATAAATGAAAACCTGTTTTACTCAAGGCATATGTCCAATTTGCTTTAGTTATCTCTCATTTAACACATTTAAAAATTATTGTATCTACCAATGATTATTTTGTCTGTCCTATGTGCTGAAATATGGTTTTGGTGTTTAAACAACAAAAAAAAATGTTTTCTATACCTATTCTTTTAATTTCAAATATAGAGCTACCTTATGGTTCAAGTAGGATTTCATAGATTAGCAGGTGAAACAAGCCATGGCTTATATTATTTCCACAGGAAACAAGTGTTATGAGTTCAACCTGATTAGGTATGCAGGTGATTTTATGGAAAATAAGATCATTTGAGGCTGTCTATAATCAATATGAAACCTGAAGTATTTGGCCTGTAGTAAAGAGTTGCACTATATATGACTTTCTTTTGTATTTATATAGAAAGTTATGCCATTTATAAATTATGCAAGAAACTCCATGAAATTGCTAGCCTGCTGTCCAGGAAATTGCTAGCCTGTAGAGTTCTTGGGGGAATGGGTGCCTTAGAAGATACCGACTACAATACTGATTATCAACAGCTTTCACGAAGCCCTAGTTTCCCTTCCCCTATACTCCGTAACTCAACTATTACATCTTTTCCCAACTTTCACTAATATATTTCTGAGAATAAATATCAAATTTTCACCTCCAACTTTAACATCTTTCTGGACACAGCTATAAAATTCATATTACATGCCATATAAGCACTAAAATGATATGACAATCTAAAACTAATTCATCATTTTCTTCTCCAAAACTAGGTTGATCCTCTTCCTGAGACTCCTATTCTAATTGTAAGCTTTACCCCAATAATTCAAATAAAAAACTTAGGATCTTTATGCCTCTCTTTACTTGGTTTCCCAATTCTGAGTCACAAACCACTTACTTAACATGTTTAAAACTGTATCACATAGACTGTATCTTATTTGTGACCAAATGGCTTATCAGTTATTGCTTTGTGATAATTTTAAGTTCACCTGAATGGATTTTACTTCTTGTCCCCTGCTCTAGTGTGTTGTGTGTGCCCTGTGTGCCATCGCTACAACAGCCTTCTGGAAAATGTGTAGGAATTATTTATTCATAATTTTAATTATTGAACAGAGTATATTAAATAAAGTTCTGTAGGGTCCATAACTAAGAGAACTTTATTAATAAAACTACTAAGTGATCTATGACATTTAAGAGGAAATTGAACTTAGAAGGAGTGAGAATCAATTATGAGGAAAGCAATGGGTAAAATCATTATAAAAAAAAAATCACTGGCTGTGTGATGGGGTAGAGAAACAAGGAGAAACTAAAGAGTAATAATTTGGTAGATGGGTGGAAAAAGTTGGGAGGTAATAAATTGTCCTAAAATCCTTTTATTATTAAAAGACAAGTAATCTATTTCTACTAAAATAATTAAAATTGGTAGATAGTTTTCAAAGCATAAATCGAAAATTGTAAATAAAGGAAATCTCTCTCAAAATCAATCTAGTAGAAAGCAGAAAATTGGTGCAAGAAGCACAGGAAAAGTATAGTAAACCCAGTACGACTGTTGAGGGTTAGGGTGCTTTTTCTGAGAACATAAATCTACCAATATCTCAGACCTAAGTTTGAAATAATGTTACAAGATGATAAAAAGTTAAAGACACTGTACAAAATGGAATCATGGTCAAATCATTAATAGCGCCTCAATTTCAAAACTATTTAGTAGTTTTTTGTTATCAAGAACTATGAAGTCAGAGACTTAAAAATCTCTGAGTCTCAGATTTTTATTTGTAAAATACCTGGATAACTGTTTCATAATGTTTTTAAGAGAACTGGGTTACATCATGTATGTGGTGTTGCACCTACACATAGGAGGTATGCCACAATTGATGTTTACTTTTTTTTTTGAGATGGAGTCTTGCTCTCTCACTCAGGCTGGAGTGCAGTGATGCGATCTTGGCTCACTGCAACTTCCACCTCCCGAGTTGAAGCAATTCTCTTCACTCAGCTTCCCGAGTAGCTGAAATTACAGGTGCACACCACCATACCCTGCTAATTTTTGTATTTTTAGTAGAGATGGGGTTTCACCATGTTGGCCAGGCTGGTCTCAAACACCTGAGCTCAGGGGATCCACCTGCCTTGGCTTCCTAAAGTGCTGAGATTACAGGTGTGAGTCACTACATCTGGCCAACTGTTACTTTTTTCCTAAAATTTCAATCTATTTATATAAAGAGGTTCAATTTGTAAGAATAAACTTATATTCTAAAATACATCATTTAGGAATAATTTTTCTTTTTTGTGTAAAATAAAATGTTTGATCTACATAGAAATAGCTTTCCATTTACTGAACACATGAAATGTCTACACTTAACTATGAGAGAAAACAGTGATACGTAAATCATGGAATTAATCCCCTTGAGAGATGAGTAGGAATTTTCATTGAAAAAGATGGCAAGACACAAGCTCGGGAGCAGCAGTGAAATGATGATTCTTCTGTTTTATGGTTGGCAGAGTCTGCCTCCTGGTGGCTCATTTTCTACATTGGTTTGTCATTTTTCACCATGAATTCATCATTTGCAGGAGGCTGCATGTTTACATTATCAATTTCTCACTATGGGGCTTTAGGTTCCATTCTAAAGATTACAGAGTCCTATATTTGTTTTAAAACTAATTTCTTGACTCAGCATGTCTTCATTATGCAATAATATGCATTTGGATTCCCAACTGATTTACTATACAAATTTGGGTTTTCTAGTTACATCAAAGATGCTTTAGCCCCATAAAAGACTCCTGTCAGATGACAAACTTCTTCACCCTTTTCCTTGCTGGTTGATGGGATTTTTCTAGTACCCCTTTAATTCATTAAGTAGTTTAATTGATGCAGGTTAAAAGCTCATTTGCTGTCATTTAAGAGAGTGAAGGAGAGTGAATTATAAACTTTTGTTGTTGTTGTTGTTTGTTTTTTAAACAAAGTTTCCATCTTTCACCCAGGCTGGAGTGCAATGGCACAATCTCAGCTCACTGCAACCTCCACCTCTCAGGTTCAAGTGATTCTCCCACCTCAGCCTCCCAAGTAACTGGGATTACAAACACCCACCATCACCTCAGGCTAATTTTTGTAATTTTAGTAGAGATGAGGTTTCACCATGTTTGCAAGGCTGGTCTCAAACTCTTGACCTCAGGTGATCCACCCACCTTGGCCTCCCAAAGTGCTGGGATTACAGGTGTGAGCCACTGCACCTGGCCATAAACTTCTTAATACCATTCCATGTTACACAATTTACTTAAGTCAAGATCAATGTAAAGTAAAGACATGAAAAACCAAGAGCATACAGTCAGTTGTCCCACATGGCTTATATTTTAATTTTTTTAATCAGCTCACGCATTTAATCAGAAAATTTTGTAACATTTTTCGTGCATCCATTAACTTAACATAGTTCTATAATTAATTAGCAAAATTTTCTCCTACCAAGCTCTAAATCACTGCCATGCTTAAAGAATTCTAGGAAAATGCTAGTTACTCTCAGTTGTTTGCCTGCTAAATGTTAGGTAAAGGCTGGGTGTGGAATTAGTAAGCTCTTGAGTCCTATACCTTGACAAGTAGTCTGTGGTGAAGGTTAAGCGCTTGTATCCTGGAGCTGGACTGTCTGGAGTTGTACTTTAGCTCAACCACTTACTGACATTAACAAGTTAATGAGTTCTCTGAAACTTAGTTATCTGAGCTGCATAAAGTATGATCATGGTAGCTTTTTTGCACTTATTATGCACATTAATTGAGATCATGTATTTAGTTAGAAGAGTGCTTATTTCATAGGAAAAGATGAATAAGACTTAGATACCACTCATTGTTCCATTAAGCAAATATTTATTAATTGCTTATTATGAGCTACGTGGTGTTGGATAATACTGGTATTAGAGAGCACCAGGGAAATGCTAGCTAGTGGTAGTTTTTGGAACTAAGCGTATCTATTCACAAACCCAACTATTTCACTTTGTGCTCTTCATCTCTTTACCTAGCTAACTCAAAAAAGGCAACCTGATGGAGTCTAAACAACATCTTCTCAAAAGTCTGAATTTTATATTTCCAGGATGGGTCACACATCATTATGGACAATTGCTACATAATATTTAAAAACCATCCTTCTTCCACTTACTGTTGCTTAAGACTATGGTCTGATATTTAAAGTCTTTTCATTCAAAAAGTCTCAGGTTTGATATTAATCCTGCGTTTGATGAAAATATTTTCTGAAAAAGAAACTGTAGCACATTTATCAAAAGTGCTCAATTAAGAGTGAATAACATGGGAAAATTCATATGGTCATACATCTTATCAAGATGGACTATATTACTAGACAAAATCTATGTCAAAAAGATTTTTTATGTTCTTGTACACAAATTCAGTGTTTGACATAGATGTCTAAACCTGTATACTCTGCACAATCTCATAAGCTAAATGGAATTCCTAGAATATTAATTAATCATCTATTTGCTGCTACCATGTGACATTTATTCTTGACTCTTCATGGATTAAAGTAGGTCCTCACTAAACACTTACTTAAAAAAAAAAGTAAGGAAGGAAGAATTGATGGAAGGGAGGGAAGGAGGAGAAGGAAAGGGGAAGAGAAGGGGGTTGGGGAGGGCAGGGAAGGAGAGGGAGGGAGGGAGGGAGGGAGGAAGGAAGGAGGTTGTTCACCACCTTCTGTCTAGTTCCACTTTCCTAGCGTCCATTATCAAGGTTATTCCCTGAAGTGCACAATGTTCACACTTAGCTGACAGATTTAATTCAGATTTTCAGAGGTCAAGACCTACGCTTGTACTATGCAAGTTTTTTTATTTGAAATGCTTGACTACAGCTTCATTCCAGAGCGCAAATTATTTCACCTATATCTTTTTTTTTTAAGATGGAGTCTCACTCTGTTTCCCAGACTGGAGCGCAGTGAAACAATCTCGGCTTACTGCAACCTCCGCCTCCTGGGTTCAAGCAATTTTTCTGCCCTGGCCTCCTAAGTATCTGGGACTACAGGTGCACACCACCACACCCAGCTAATTTTTGTATTTTTAGTAGAGATGGAGTTTCACAGTACTGGCCAGGCTGGTCTCAAACTCCTGACTCCATGATCTGCCTGCCTTAGCCTCCCAAAATACTGGGATTAAAGGCGAGAGCCACTACACCTGGTCTTATTTCACTTATACTTTTTAAGTAGTGAGAAAAATGACTTTTCTAGACTTGAAGTTCATGAAGACTGCCTTGAGGTTCACTTCGAGTGGTCCGTAATGAAATGAAAAAAAACTCTATACTAAACTTGGGTGCAAAATATCCAAAACCATTTATTACAATAAATCTAGCTTAAATCTACACCTTGACATTGGATAATATGGCAATATGAAAAGCAGAAAGTACAAAAATAATACATTTGGAAAATGTTTAAGAATTGTGTAAATAAGGGAAAAATGGACAAAAAAACTTTAAGTAGTCATGGATGTTATCCATGTATTAATTATGGGATATGGCTTGGAACAGACACAAAGCAACCTAGTAATGAGCTAAAATCTGAAATGCCATTGACTAAGATTATTTTATTGTTCATTCTGTGATGATATGGAGGACTACAGATTTTTATAGATATAAATATGTTGTGATCACCATTATACATATCAAAATATCACTTTGCACCCCATGCATATACATAATTACTATTTTTCAAGTAAAATTAAGTTAAAAATTCAAAAAGATGGAGATACTTTTACATTGTACAAATTGGAAATAAATTTTAGCTGTATATAAGCTAAATGAAACTAAACCACCACTAGAATTTTAATTTAACACAATTATTTTTAATTAAAGTTCTTACTGTGAGATTATGAACTCATGTGAAGTTTTAAGAAATAATATGGAGCAATCTCAAAATACCCTTTATCCAGTTCCCCCAATGGCAGTGTCTTTCAAAACTATAGTATTCCCTGCCCTCCCCAACCCCCTTCTCTTCCCCTTTCCTTCTCTTCCTTCCCTCCCTTCCATCAATTATTCCTTCCTTTTTTTTTTTTTAAATAAGTGTTTAGTGAGGACCTACTTTAATCCATGAAAAGTCAAGGATAAATGTCACATGGTAGCAGCAAATAGATGATTAATTAATATTCTAGGAATTCCAGTTAATGGCAATGTCTTTCAAAACTATGGTCTTTCAAAACCATAATTAGGATATCGACACCAATACAATCAAGATACAAAACATTTCCATTACCACAAGGATTGATAATGCTCTTTATGCTGCTCTCTAATAGCTGTACCTACTTTTCTCCTATCCCATTTCCCTCCTTAACTCTTTGCAAACCCTAATATGTTATCCATTTATTTTTATTTTTATGTTTTTTTTAAGACAAGAGTCTCACTCTGTTGCCCAGGCTAGAGTGCACTGGTGTGATGATAGCTCACTGCAGCCTTGATCTCCAGGCTCAAGTGGTTTTTCTGCTCCAGCTTCCCAAAGCACTGAGAGTACAGGTGTAAGCCACTGCACCCACCCAGCCGGTTACCCTTTTCTAAAATAATTTGGTCATTTCAAAAATGTCATAAGAATGGAATCATAAAGTTAGCCACATTTTGGAATCCTCATCTTTCACTCAGTCTAATTCTTTGGTGATTCATCCAGGTTGTTGCATACATCAATAGTTTGCTCCCTTTCATTGCTGAGTGGTAGTCTATGGTGTGGATGTACCACAGTTTATTTACACCTATTCACTCACTGAAGGGCATCTAGGTTGTTTCTAGACATTGGCTATTACAAATAATGTTGTCTCTAGATATTGGCTGTTACAATTAATAGAATGCTGTTATAAACATCTGTGCACAGGTTTTCACATGAACATAAGTCTTCATTTCTCTGGGATAAACAACTGTGAGTGCAAATGCTTGATTATATGGTAGTTGCATGTTTAGTTTTTGGTTTTTAAGAAACTGCCAAACACTTTGTTACAGAGTTTCTATACCATTTTATATTCTCATCAACAATGTATAATGATCCAGTATCTCTACATCCTCCCAAGCATTTCATATTGACTTTATTATCATTTAAATTTTTTTTCACTATTCTGGTCAGTGTGTAGTGATATCTCACTGTGGATTTACCTTGTATTTCCCTTATGACTACTGATGTCAAAAATCCTTTCATGTTTTTGTTTTGCTATCTGTATTTTTTCTTCAGTGAAACATCTCTTTATGTCTTTTGCCAATTTTCTACTGGATTGTTTAATTTTTTTTGTTAATGCATTTCACTAAAGTATGATTTTCATTGTTTGAATATATCACCCATTATTTAATGGAGTTTATTCACTGAAGGATCAAATATATGATTTCTTTAAAAGACTCAAAGGAGAGTCAAACCTCAAGTCAAGGATCAAGGCTGGGAACTAGAATGTGCTTATGAAAAGAAACCATGTGTGAAGTTTGATATTACGTCTTTCCTTTTGTGTTGAAACTGGCCCAATATTCCAACAAGCCAGATGCCCACATAACTGAAATTTGAGAAACTTACAGTTATACAATGAGTTGTACCTGCTGCCTGCTGACCAATTCCTATTCCTTATCCTTCCCTAATTCTTGTTTTCCTCCTTGTGTTTACAATGAGACTCTAGACCCTTCATTCAAGCACCTGATGTCTGTTGACCAACTTCTCTTCCTTTCCTCTCCTGTTTTCCTTCACATCTATATAAATCCTTTAGTTGCGGAGGAGGAACAGATTTGAGGTTTGACGCTCATATCTCTGGCTGACATTATCTGTAATAAAATAAAGCCTTCTTCCCTGTCAACACTCATTGTCTCAGTGATTGGCTTTCTGTGCAGCAAGCAAGGGGACCTAGACTGAATCTATGGTGTTTGGTAACAGTGTTACAGAAACAGCCATTCTCAGGCTTCTTCAAAACTCTCTGCTTTGAACATTTTTATTTATACCTCTTGGACACACAGACAAGTATTTTTTCTAGAAAACATACAAAGGACGAACATAGCTATGTAACAGGATAATATGTGCAGCTTCTATTTTACTTAATACTGCCAAATTATTATTACTTTACCAGTTTGTACTCCCACCAAGAATATACTAAACTTTTAATTGTTTGTTCCACATCCATAGGAATCCTTGATAATAGCTTTTTAATTGTTGCTCAGCCTTTGGGTACTTAGGCTTTATTTGCATTACCCTGATCACCATAGAGGTAGAGGATCTTTTCATAGGTTTATTAGTTGTCTTTTCTATTTCCTCTTAGGTGTGATACCTATGTATGTTTTCGTCAATTTCTCTATGCTTTAGCAATTACAAGTTCTTTTTATTATTATTATTATTATTATTATATTATTATTTTAAGAAACAGAGCTTGCTCTATTTCGTAGATAGGAGGCAGTGGCACAATCATAGCTCACTGCAGCCCTGAACTCCTGGGCTTCAGTGAGCCTCCCACCTCAGCCTCCTGAGCTGCTGGAACTACAGGTGCACACCACCACATTTGGCTATTTTTATTTTTTGTAGAGAAAGGGTCTCACTATGTTGCCCAAAGTGGTCTTGAACTCCTGGATTCAAATGATCCTCCTGCCTCAGCTTCCCTAAGTGCTGGGATTATAGGTGTGAGCCACCATGCCTGATCAGGAGTTCTTTATTTACAGAAGCAGCAGTATATGGTGGTTACAAGCACAGGTATTGAAGATTAAACCTTGAGATTTGATACATGTTCATGAAAAGCCAGATTCCAGAGTTGGGGGGTGGGGGGTGGGGAACAGAGTCAAGACGAAAGGTAGAGGAGACAGAATTCATCAGAAAGACAGATCCCTCCTCATTTAAGATAGGAAGCAGCACGTGTTTGGTGGTGGAAGGTATACACAAGGGTTCTATATGGCAAACTAAAAAAAAATTATCTGATATCATATTAATCATCAGATAATCCTCCCTCTATTTAGTGCTTTTATGGAGAAGTTGGCAACTCTAACAACAGGTGAGGATGTTGTATTTTTTTTCCCACTACAGAGCTACTAAGTGAGTTGTGTATGGCAGTATGTCATGTTAATACTTTTCTGTCTGTGAGATATGGTCATTATTTGAACATTCATCATATGCGAGAATGGCATAATGTTTTTTTAACGGAATATGTCAACAGATCTCAATGCCCTTCCTTTGCTTTAAAAACAAAGCTTTTAGTTTCCCTTGGATATTTATTTATTATGAATAACTCACCCCTTGACAACATTATCCCTTTCTAACCTTATCTCCTAAATGACAGACACCGTTCGCCAGGTTTTGGGAGCCAAACAATAACAGTTTGTACTCTAAACTTAACGCCTGACGGAATCTCTTTGAGGCCCGGCTATCAGTGAACACAGGCACGAAGTTTAACGAACACCCATCCAACCAGACAATGTATGAGAACAAACACATAGAATGAATTCTGGCATCAAGTGAAAGGGCATTTAAATGGAAACACAGTGAAAACTCCTGTTCAGAAAAGTAACAGATCACAGTTTTAGATGATAAAGATATAAATGCAGTCTATTTTAACAACAGAACAAAACAAATACTCTGAATTTTACTTTTCTCCCTTTCCTATGGTTACATTTCATGAAGGATTAATAGAAAAATTTACCTAGAATTTGTTAAATGCTTTATTGTTTCCAAAGCACTCTCTCATCCAGTGTTATAGCATTTGGTGGCCCTGAAAACAATTTGCAACTCACATAACAAACATCATTTTATATATGTAAACAAAGTGGCTTACAGATTCTAAGTAATTTGCCCAAGATCGTGAGTAGTAAGAGGCAAAGTTGACATTCAAATCCAAGTCTGTCACCAGCTACATGGCCAGCGATCTTTTGTCACATCTAGGAACCCACTGTGACATTCTGTTGCCTAAATACCTTATACCTCAAGAAATAAACTCTATAGGTCATAGTGTCTTCATCGCTCCAGCAAAAAGAAAAAAAAAAGCATCCTAAGGCAAAAGTAATCCCTATGTTTAGTGAGCGGTGTTAACTGAAAATAGAGTCTAAGTGTGCACTGGAAGTATGGAACATATGGCTCCTTTAAAAGATTCAAAGGTGGGTCAAAACTGAAGCAAAGGAATGAGGCTAGTGACTAGGATATTTGTATGAGACAATCCATGTGTGAAAGTTTGATATTTGATTTTCCTTTTGTACTCTGAGTACAGCCATATTCTATGTTCTAAAGTTCTAATTAGGATCAAAGTTTCTGTAAAATCTATGACATGCACATAAGCCGTGTGTTGGTGAATTGATAGATGGGACCAAAGAGAGATGTGGTTTTCCTCCCATAGAATCTTTGTTGAAAACAGTGTGTTGATTACAGCACATGATAAAGTCAGGGGTCTCAGACTCTCAGGCAGCAACTGGAACAGAATAATCAATGGCCAAATTATAGTTGGGAGTTGCAGGAAAAAGTACACAACGCTGAGAAGCAGCGCTCAGTAAACAACTCTGTGGTAGACATAAAAATAATCTTAAAAATACAAGAGAACGGTAGGACTTCAAAGAGGCAGAGGAGGTGACCTTTCTTATTGAACATAAATTACCAGAAAGGTAATAATTGTGTTCATATTTTCCCTTCTACATTCTACCAGTAGTTCTAGCTTCCTTCATGCAAAGTAACAAAGAAAATATTGAAGCATTCTTACCAAATTAAGAAATATTTAGAAAGCTGGGGTAATGTACATATATGCAAAAGACCAATAGTGCCTCATTGCAATTTTCAATTATTTTCACAAATTTTGCCTTTTACAGGATTGATTTTTTTGTTGTTGTCATGAAAAACCTACTAAATTGCTAGTTTTCTTCACGAAAACATACATAGGCTAAGCATTTTCATGGATGCATTCATAAGAACTTTTAAGGAAAAGCAATTAGTAAATTTGCTTTCTCTTCTCTGTGCATAGAATTTCACATATTTTCAGAGCTTATCATATATGAGAAGATACAAATGAATATATAAAGTGCTCTGTTATGTATAATGATTCTGATCCAGAACGGTCACACTGAAGTTACTACATTTAACATAAATTTTCTCAAGTGCTACCTTTTTAAACAAAGAAATTATTTTAGCAACAGAATTTTAAGTACTTTGCACTATGTGTGTGCAAAATAAGTGAAGTGACACAAAACGATCACTTTCCCAGATGTCTAGGAAAACAAAGTGAGTCTATTACAGATAGGTCAGCTATTTGCCACCACTGATTGTTTTCCTACTCAAGGATCTGGCTATATTTACATTAATAAAATTTTCTAAAACATTTAATAGTGCTGAAGCCACTTTAAAAAACAAGTATATTTGTGGCTGAAAACTTCAGAGGAAAAAATGTGGAAGATTTTTAAGGAAGCAACATATATCAGAAACTTCTAATATTAAATAGAATCTACCACATCTTGGCCAAAGATAAATTATCTGGAATTCCAGGTCAACACTCCACTCTTAATCATTCTACAAGGCATAAAAAACTTTTAAGTACTGAAATATCTGCTTAAAATTATTGCATGAGTTATTTTTCCTAATGATGTTTATTACTACATGGATAAAGTAATAATTAAAAAAAAGCGTATGTGTATTCTGAAATCACCGCAAACCGTGTATCTATAAAACTGTTCACAATCTCCCTACATCTAAGGAAACACAGTACATTGGAAAAGTTTTACTTATATTTTGTGTTCAAATGGAAAAACCAAATAAAAAGGATTTTTTTTCTCTAAGCTTGACGATGTTTTTAATTTACCTTCTGCGTATTTTTTTTAAACCCTCACAAAAACAAAATAGCTTACCAAAAAGCTTAACTTGTTTAATGCCATTTGAAGTATTATTTATGCTTTTTACAATTCATGTTTTCTTATGTTTTGTATTCTTTTGACTAACAAGAAAATTTAGCTTTGATTCTAATGAAGCCAACAAAGTAATTTCAATGTTCTGCCTTAATTTGAGGATTTTATGAAAAATAACTTAAAGGAAACTCTAAAAAGACTAAAGAATATTCTCACCATTCTTTCATCATTTGACAGCCATATGTACCTCTAAGTTTGGTAGGATTTTATTTGCTGAATGACCCCCAGTGAAGTCAAAAAGAGTCAAGATAACTCATTAAAAATATGACCTGTAAAATCCTTAGGGCCCATGAATGCTGATGAAAAGAAATCCATGAATTCATATAAAAATATTATTTTACCCTTCTTTTTAGCCTTAAGTCTCTATGTCACTTCAATTGCTAGCACTCAGAATAATGATCCATCAGCTCATAAACCTGAAGAACTAAATATGCTTTCTTGCCACCAACAGGTTAGCATAAAAGAAGACAAAGCAATGTACAATGATTATCTGTGGATCTATTAAATGGCACATTTGTGAATGGAAAACAAAATTTATCAGTATTTGTAACCCATAACAAAGTCCTCAATGAGTCATTCATGGAATTTTTAATGGCAAAATCCTAATACATAGGGTCTCATTCATAAATTCATAACCAGATGGCTTAATTTATAAAAAGAATAGTAATTCATCCAAGTCCACTTTTAATAGCTTCTATTTTTTTATTCATGGAGGCATAATACTCACCACAACATGATATAAGGGTTTTAAATCAGGACTACAAAATTAGTCTTTTTTTGGAAAACATAAATTCTTTTTAGACTGCATACTTTCATCATCAGCCGCCAATTGTCCCTAAATCTTCCACTTTGTAAATTATTTTTATTAAAGGTTCACATATTTTTCTCTCTGTTTATATTTAAGCTCCTTTATACACTATAAATGCATCATTTTTTCTAACAAACATTTTATGTGTCTATAATGAGCCATTTATTATGGAGGATACAAAACTAAATTGTACCTACATCCAACTTTCAAGGTAGTGGTAGTAAGTGACAAGACCCAGAAGAGAAAACATTCAATCTGGGTCTAGAAAGATGTTCAGGATTTGGTTATGCCAAAATCTACATGTGTGTGTTGGTGTGGGAAGGATAGAGAGGATGCAAACATTCCAAAACGACATGGATTTAACAAAGACAAAGATAAGAAAAAGGCATAAATAAGAGCATAGAAGACATATGTCTATGGATAATATGTGGTTACCCTGGCTTATTGAGAAAGATTTTAAAGGAATAACTAACTTTTTAATTTTATTCTTTTTTTTTTTACATGGGGTGTATTAGTCTGTTCTCATGCTGCTAATAAAGACATACCCAAGAGAAAGAGTAATTTATGAAGGAAATAAGTTTAACTGACTCACAGTTCCACATGGCTGGGGAGGCCTCACAGTCATGGCTAAAGGCAAATGAGAAGCAAAGTCATGTTTTACATGGTGGCAGGCAGGAGAGCTTGTGCTCCCTTTATAAAACCATCGTCTCTCCTGGGACTTCTTCACTACCAGGAGAACAGTATGGGAGATATGCCACCCCCCCCCCCGCCCACTATGATTCAGTAATCTCCATCTGGCCCCATTCTTGACATATGGGGATTATTACAATTCAAGGTGAGATTTGGATAGGGACACAGCCAAACCATATCATGGGGTCTCGCTGTGCTGCCCCTGAGGGTCTCAATCTCCAGGACTCAAGTTTAGTTACTGTGTTAAGTCTGACAGCCTGCTTTCAGAAAAGATGAAGATGATTGCCTTCCCGGGAGAAAGTGTTCTTAGACACTGACAGACAGGGCTTGGAGAAAAAGTAGAGGGTGTAACATGCATTCTTAAGAGTCAATGTTGCCCCGAAGGGGCCAAAAATTGGTTCTAGGCGGAGCAGAATTTTAGATATCACATAGTTGGTGGCTTTCCAAAGCTCAGTGTTATGCACGCAAATCTCATTCTTCAATATTTAATTATTCTTGTTGGGTTTATGTAAGTATCATGTTTTCTTAAGTATCAACATGAGTGGTATTGATAAGGAGTTCTTCAAAATTGCATAAAAAGTACACACAACAAATGACACAAAATGTTGGCAAATAAATTTTGATTAAAGAACTCTCTTTTGATTGTTTGATCAATCTTAAAGTCTTATCACTGGAGGTGGTCAACATGTGCCTGCTGGCTGCTACTGACTGTTGTGTTAATACTGTTTATCCTTGATTCTCGGTGATCCTGTGTGAACTTGAGCTATGAGAATTACATTAAAAAATTATATAGTGTTTATTCTCCAAAAATTATTTTACCTTTCATTATGTCTATTGCTGCAAAGAAAATAATGTCAATGTCTGAATGAGTATCTAGCAACTAAGTTGAAATTTCTTATATCAAGAAAAAATGAAAAGTTCATTCAAATAATATTGAAGGCTTTCACTTTTTAATTGCTTTTCTTTTGCCATTCAAAAAGAAGTTTTGGATTAGTTTTCAATTTGATTATACTGCTATTATTTGTGTTGCTACACACTGCTAATTTACATATATAATGTGGTACATAATAACTTATTTAATTTAAATATATTATATTAGAAGTTACCCAAAATAAATGATTATAAAGTTAAGTTAAAGCTAAAGATAAGTTAATAAGTCAGAAATAATTGAAAATTAAGAAACAATTAAAGCAATGCTATGTTAAATAACACCAACAGAATCACAGGATTGGATAGGCAAATGTATGATGTAGACTGTAAAGGGTAAAATAAATACTTATTTTTAAATTGTCATTAAAATATTATTGTCATTAAGATTTATTGTCATTAGAATTTATTGTCACTAAACTTTTTTATTGTCATTGTCATATCCTTCACTGCTATCCAATAATCGGTAAATTTGGGACCCACTCAATACCTCCTAGGTTTCCCCTCCTTTCTCTATTCTCTTTGAAATAATGTTCTCCTTTTTTCTTCTTCTTCTTTTTTTTTTTCCTTGAGACACAGCCTTGCTCTGTCACCCAGGCTGGAGTGCAGTGGTATGATCTTGGCTCACTGCAACCTCTACCTCTTGCATTCAAGTGATTCTCCTGCCTCAGCCTCCCTAGTAGCTGGGATTACAGGCACATGCCACCACACCTGGCTAATTTTTGTATTTTTAGTAGAGATGAGGTTTCTTCATGTTGGCCAGGCTGGTCTCGAACTTTCATTTATTACAGAGTTAAAATATATAAGATTATTGCCATTTTAATGCTTATTTTATTGATGCATACAAGAGTGAATCACAAGGGTTTTCTCTCTACTCCAAGTCTGTAATCTGTAATTGGTGAAAACAGACTGCCAATCTTACAGCAGCATCTGAATCAGAAATGTGATTCAGTCAGAACAATCAGCCCACTGATAAGCAATTCTACCCTACTTTGTTTGGAGCATGAACTGCAAACTCTGTAGATAATGAATGGAGTAGGCATTAAAAATTAATTAAGAACTTATGAGTTCCACAAAGAGTTACTATAATGTGCTCAAAACGGTTATAATTTTTCAAGCAATGCCCTAGAAAAAATGAAAAGAGACAAAAAGAAATGTTTCACCATGAAAAACTTGTTTAAAATAATCAAAATTCAAATATTATCAGTAAATAAGCAGAAGTTAAATTGAAATTAACTGGCTCTCAGGATTCCTATACAGAACAGTTTTGGGTACAGCAATTACACCTACAAAGTTTCTGTGGGCAAATGGACAGTAACCATGTGAAGTCACTAGTCTATTATATTTTAAACTAGATGAGCCACAATATTGCTTTTCTTCTCTTCCTTCTCTCAGATCTTGTAACAGCTCAGAAGACAATGTCTATGGCTTCTTATGACATTTGAAGAGACACTCTTGAGTCCAGTGACAAATCTCTCACTATATTAATCCATGAGCAGCCAGTTTGGAAGTTGCTGACTACCTGGCTGCAGGCTTGATGTCCAGCTGGCTGAAATAGCTCTTTGCTGTGGCAGCATCTAAACCCATTTGTACTTAGTCTGCTCTAAACTTGGCTCAGATAGAATGCTATCTTCAGTGACTTAACGGATCTCAAATATCGGGAGCTGGAATTGGTTCTTCATCTAAGAAATTCCTCCGCAGACAAGGCACATTAATATTTCTTAATAAACAAATGTAAGCACTTAACACATAAGATAGATGGCCTTATAAAACTAAAAATTCTTCAGGCTCCTTATAAATAGAATATTAATTTTCTAGAGGGTTATAACATGGATAGAGGAAATACATCTTTATTTTCACTAACTTCAACTAACATTTTGTGTTTTCTTCAATTTGTAGATACAGGCAATGGATCACAGGTGTTAGTAGTACCTGTGACTCTCTCACCAATAGTAATAATTGATATTTTAATATACCATTACAATATTTTGGATATCTCAAAAGTATCATTTATGTTTATCACTCCTTTAAAATAATGATAGTTACTTCATCCTCCATAAATATTTTTGTTTAACATATATTCACAAAGTCACTATTACAAATTTTTAGAAATATTTTAATAATCAGTATTAATTTAATTTGTTTCTAAATCATTCTTTCCTCACTAACATTTAAATGCAGCTATTACTATAAAACTACTAGAAGAGGCCAGGTGCTGTGGCTCATGCCTGTAATCCCAGCACTTTGTGAGGCCAAGGTGGGTAGATCACAAGGTCGAGACCGAGACCATCCCGGCCAACATGGTGAAACCCCATCTCTACTAAAAATACAAAAATTAGCTGGATGTGGTGGTGCATGCTTGTAATCCCAGCTATTTGGGAGGCAGAGGCAAGAGAATTGTTTGAACCCCAAAGGTAGAGATTGCAATGAGCTGAGATCAAGCCACTACACTCCAGCCTGGTGACAGAGCAAGACTCCATCTCAAAAGACAGAAATGACAAGGATTTTTTTGGATAAGACCTCAAATTCACAGGCAACAAAAGCAAAAATGGATAAATGAGACTACATCAAACAAAAAAGCTTCTGTACAGCAAAGGAAACAATCAACAGAATGAAAAGACAACCTACAGAATGGGATAAAATATTTGCAAACTATACATCTAACAAGGTGTTAATATCCAGAATTGATAAAAAACTCCAAAAATTCAATAGTCAAAAAAGCAAATAATATGATTAAACAGTAGGTAAAAGACCATAAGAGACATGTCATAAATGAGGACATATACATGGCCAAGAGATATGTGAAAAAAAATGTTTGGCATCACTAATCATCAGGGAAATACAAATCAAAACCATGATGGTTATCACCACATGCCTGTTAGAATGGCTATTATTAAAAAGACAAAAGATAACAAGTGTTAGCAAGGTTGTGCAACTTGGATAAGACCTCAAATTCATGGCAATAAAAGCAAAAATAGTGTAACAAGTGTTATACTCCCAGTAACAGTGTCCCCTTCATACTGTTAGTGGGATTATAAACTAGTACAGTCATTATGGAAAACAATATGTTGGTCTCTCAAAAAAAAAAAAATTTAAACAGAACTGCCATATAATCTACCAAACCCACTACTGGCTATACATCGAAAGGAAATAAAATCAGTAGGTTGAGATATCTGTCCTCTCATGCTTACTGAAGCACTATTCACAAGAGCCAAGATATGGAATCAACTTAAGTGTCCAAAAATGAATAAATGGATAAAGAAAATGGGGTCTATATACACAATGGAATATTACTCATCCATAAAAAAAATGAAATCCTGATATTTGCAATAACATTGATAAAGCTGGATGAAAATATGTTAAGTGAAATACACCAGGTACAGAAAGACAGGAACCTCATGATCTCATTGATCATACGCAGGACTTAAAACATGTATTTCATAGAAGTAGGGAGTAGAGCAGTAGTTACCAGAGAACATGGAGGGGCAGGGGAGGTGAGGATGGGGAGTGACTGGTGGAGTATGAAGTTACAGTTAGTAGGAATAAGTTCTGGTGTTTCTTTGCACAGTGAGGTGAATATAACTAAAAATAATGGAGTCAGGCACGGTAGCTCACTCCTGTAATCCTAGCATTTTGGGAGGCCAAGGTGGGCAGATCACGAGGTCAGGAGTCTGAGACCAGCCTGACCAATATGGTGAAACCCTATCTCTACTAAAAATACAAAAATTAGCTGGGCATGGTGGTGGGCGCATAATCCCAGCTACTTGGGTGTCTGAGGCAGGAGAATCGCTTGAACCAGGAGGCAGAGGTTGCAATGAGCCAAGATTGTGTCACTCCACTCCAATCTGGGCGACAGAGTGAGACTCCATCTCAAAATACTACTACTACTACTACTACTACTACTAATACTACTACTACTAACATATATTTCAAAATAGCTAGAAGAGAGGATTTTCATTGATCTTACCACAAAGAAATGACAGATATTTGAGGTTATAGATGTGCTAATTACCCTGATTTGATCACCACACCATGTATACATGTATCAAAACATCACATTGTACCCCATAAATATGTGTAATTATGATGTCATTTAAAAAGAATTAAAAAAATAAAGTGCAGCCATATTAAACATGCTTTTAAAATGTCTGAGTTATATTAAATATGAAGGGGAATAATTTAGATAAATGCAGTACCTGTTACTAGATGCTGGCAAACTAAGTTAGAAAACAAACTGCTGAAGTTGATGAACAAAATAGCCACCTCTCCTCTCTAATGTGTGTGGAACATGTCTATAGATTTATTAATATGTAGCGATGGAAATTTCTGATTTGCATGACTTCAGAGCCACTGGAAAACTTTGAGGGACAGTAATCTCTCTGACTGAGTATTAGAATATTTTAAATTCTAATAGCAGAAGTTGAGCATAGTCGTTAAGAGCATGAATATTGAAGCTAGAATTGGTTTTTAATCCTGATTATTCAACATACTGTTTATGTGACCTGGGTCTTAATTTTGTGGTCTGTAAAACTGGAAAATAAATCTTCCTAGCAATCTTATGTTGAATATTAAATGGATTCATATAGGTGGAAGACTTAGTACATGACATAGAAAAAAAGGAATTAATCAATATTTGGACTGGACAGAAGAGTAGCAGCACTAGTGGGAGTAGAAGTAGAAATAAAATGGCAACAATAGTGGTCATAATGTCATTCTTTAGAGCTGACTATATGCTTCTGTGTAAAGCAAAAACTCCTGGGCTCCAGGGATACATTAAACTACGGTGTTAGCATTCTAATGGAAATCTTTCCTTCATGACAGAAGACATTCCAGTGGAACTAGCTTCTTAGGAGTCCTACTTGGAAATAGTAGAGGCACTGAAAGATGTAAAGAACATGGGAAAAGAAGTTTAAAAGAAAAATCTCACATATTCAAAAATATGCCTGGAACAATTATTACCATGTTCTCTAAGATATATAAAGAAACCTATTTTGCATAACCAGAGCATTGTGATATTGTGGCAACTAACCAAATTAAACTCTGGGTGTGTTGGTATCTTGTGTGGCGATACCTTTGTGAAAGGAAAATAAATCTTGGGCCCCAGAATCACTAAGATAAAAAATCAAGCTAGAAACTGCTTAGGGCAAACCTGTCTCCCATTCTATCTAGTCATCCCTCTGCTCACTGAGATACATGCATATCTGATTGCCTCTCTTGGAAAAGCTAATCAGAAACTCAAAGGAATGCAACTATTTGTCTCTCAACTCCTATGACCCGGAAGCTCCCTTCCCACTTCAAGTAGTTTCCCCCTTTGCTTCAAGTTGTCCCGCCTTTCTGGACCAAACCAATGTTCATCTTACGTACTGACTGATGTCTCATGTCTTCCTAAAATGTATAAAACCAAGCTCTGCTTGGACCACCTTGGACACATTTGTCAGGACCCCTGGAGGCTGTGTTACGAGCACACATCCTTAACTTTGGGAAAATAAACTTCCTAAATTGACTGAGATCTGTCTCATATATTTGGTGGTTCACACCTTGACATGCAAAGATCAACTTTTCTCCAATTATTTGGCTAAGTACACTAGTACAATATAACAGTACTACGCAGATTACACTGCTAAGATACTGAAACAATTCTGAAAAAGCCAATAAAGTTCTGGCACCAAAACTGTAGTTTAATTAATTTACAGTCCAAAATCCACATGATAGTCTTGGAGAAGTCAAATTCCCTATCTAGATTCTATGTATCCTCTACATTATGTATATCCTTTTTCTGAAATAATGAATAAAATGCAGACAGTGTACCCAAAATAACATTAGATATTCAGTAGATTGTCAATATCAAAATAAATCAAACTCTGAAAATCTGTCTGATTACTATTCTAGTATAAGCAATTACAGAATGAGAGTCCCTAACCCTGCAATCCAAAATCCAAAATGCTCTAAAATCCGAAACTTTTAGAGGATCGACATGATGCTCAAAGCAAAGGCTCACTGGAGCATGTCAAATTTTGGATTTTTGGGTAAGGAATACTCAATATGTGTTGTAAATCTCTTCAGATTAGGGCAATGGTGAGTTTGCATGCAGGGGATGGGTGGAGGTGGGTCTGGATGTATGCAGAGCGCTTATCATGCACTCAGCTGACCCTTTTCTACAACCAAGGCTCATTGCTCCATAGAATAAGGTTAAAAGTGGACCCAGAATGACCATAGTCTGTTACATAATCAAGAGAAGCTAACTTCTTTTTATCTGACATTTTCTGCAGCCTCTTGAACTAAATATCTATTTCCCAATTACATTTCAAAATTGTTAGATACAATTTCTAGGAAGACAAGTAGTAGAGCCTTAAGTCAGAATTCAGAAAAACTGGATTCACATCTTGACTTTTTTCTTAAAATACCATTTGAGCTGAGGCAAGAAATATAACCTCTTACTCTTAATTCCTTCAGCTGTAAAATGATTAGCTGAGAATAAGACCCCACCAACTCTAAAATTATCTCAACCACTAAGCAAGATAATGCAATGAACTAATTTAATTACGGTCTTCTAGCATAACCAGGTTGCTATATCAGGAGGGCTCTCCTGAAACACATTATTTTTCTCTCCTTCTGGTTTGAATATATTATATTTTCTATCATGACTGCATAATGGATAGTCCTGAATGCCTTCAATTAAATATATTCAAATTCCCTAAAGCATGCAGTAATCTTGATCAAAATATCAACAGTTTATTACAGATGGAATAGTTCCAAAAGAAGACAATGCTCTTCAGGTAGCAGGTGTTCCTGCCTTTTATTCAAAAGGCTGGCTGAAAAGATGCAAAGGTCTTTTGTTGCTTGCGGAGGCTACCCAGTGAAAACAAACTGTTGAAAACAAAGTCCATTTAAAAATTTCCCTCAGATTATTTTTAGTGTATTAATGTATACATGTTACTCATCATTAATTAACCCCATCAGGAAACAAGTGACTAGAAAATAGGTAAAATAGTGCGAATAAAATTAAATATATCTGTAAAATGAGTTAACTTTCATGTTGTAAAACCCTTATTCTACTCTTGAGTACCTGTTTTATTTTTTGTTAAATATTGGTCTGAAAGGCAAGGTATTTAAATTTAAGGAGAAATTTAATACTGAATACAAATGAATTAAAAAGGTAAAAATGAGAAATGTTAGCATGAATAAGGATGCCATTTTAAAATGAACTATTTCAAAATTCGGAACAAGATATGGCCCACTTATTTTAACTTAGATTATTAACATCCAAACTTCCTCCTTAGAAAGACATAAACCAAACCAATTGCGCAGACTTCCTAAACTTAATTTCAGAATACCTGAGATTGTCAGGGTTGATCCACTTACTGTTGACCTTGAGTTAATAACTTAGCCTATCTGAGCCTCTCTTGACTCACTCATAAAATGAAGGAGTGGAGTAACAGAGAATGTCATTGCTTCCCAAGGGCTGAATCTCATGCACACAGTGTTTGGCTTGGCCCAAGCAGAGGGTGAGAATCAGTCATCCTACCTGGTAAACTCTCTGATCTCATACAAAACAAATTGTATATTAAAAATTGTTTTCCTTTCAAAAAAGTTTAACTACACCTTTTTAAAGCTTTTTTTCTCATTTATAAATAAAGCAAACTTCAAGGAAAAGAAAAATTTAGTATCAATTTCTCAGTTTTCTTATCCCCTTGTTATTCACCCATTATTTGATTAAAGACACAAAAATGATATTTTAGTTGCATCTCTCTAACAAAAAGTAGCTCTCATGTAACCAAAGGGAAAAAATACAGAAAAAAATGTATAAAATATGTAAGAGGTAATATGATACTGATTTCTACCAAATGTTCTCAAAAGCAATAGCTTTGCTTTATTGGGCTTTCTCTGAATTTACTTTATTATAGGAGTCATTTAAAAATCATATATGATCATTCTAAGAACCTTGATTCACTTTTTTTTCTAAAAGGTTATTCTATGCAATGTGTATAGATCTGGGCAAAAGGGGATCTTCATTTCAATATTAAAGTCAGTGTGGAACACTTGAGGCTCAGGGTTGGGAGTAAACAAATGAGTTTTGGACATAGACATACTTGGATTTACGTTCCTACTCTGTCACTGACTGGGTATTTAGCTGTAGGGTGGTAAAGTTATTTCTGTGACTCCTCTACACCTTAGTAAAATAAGGCTCCCATTATGTAACTCAGAGGGGAGTGCTAAGAAATAACATAAGTGATGGTGTTCTATAAATGGCATATTTATGTGTACATTGTTGTACTGATCTATAATCAATATTACCCCATATAAATGATGCTACCAGTAAATTCTTGTTCAATAGTGCGTGCTTTTATATCTGATTCCATGTATATGTTTCAGATTGAGATGACAGATTCTTCTTCAGACTAGACTTGAGTGTCATGCATGTTACGCACAGTGGCCAATCCTTCACAAGGGTTGTCCTAAATAAGGGTTGGCTCCAGCCCAGCCACAACCTCTGGGAGGCCACCCCTTTTTTGCTCCATCTAGCAGTCCCTTTTCTGAAGATCTGAGAGGGACACTTGAAGCCTAAAACTTCAACGCCTTGCTCTTGAGATTTTACAATCGGTTTGATGAACGAGAATAATTTCCAATTAACAGCCAATTAGCAGGAATCTTTTGTAACATCGAGACACTCAGAAAAGGGGGGCTAGGCTAATGCGGCCAAGGCAAGTTCTGCAAAGGCCGAGTCTTCCAGATTGGATGGGACTCGGAGTGGAGGGAAAAGATGGAAAACACAGAAGGGGCCTTCTTAAGGACAGACAGGGAGATCTAAGCCAGAGGGAGCACATGTGTACGCTGGAACGCTTTAAAAGACGAAGAGTAAAGAAAGAAAGAATTCGGAGGCAGAATCCTTGCCTTTATTGGGTTTACCATCTAGCTAGGATGCTTTCAAACGAATGAGCAAGGTAAAATCTAGCATGAGTCTACATAGAGAGAGCCAAATAACTACTTTGTAATGCTGGTCGAAAATATATATCTCATTAATCACCAAGATGAAATGATGGCCTTAATTTACATGAATATACAATTCATATATGTTATGAGGCATTTCTCTTCTTCACAATCAACTTGACTAAGTATAGGCATATACTTTTTAAGTGAGTGTGTATGTGTGTGTGTGTGTGTGTGTGTGTGTGTGTGTGTGTATGTGAAGTAAAAAGATAAGCTTTTTTAAATGCCATTAAATTTCCCTAAGAGTCAATTACAGGAAGCACAGGAATTCTATGACTTGGTAGAAAGACTAATATTGCAAAATGGTTTAATATTACACTTTCTAGAAATATAAAGTTTGTTACTATAAGATAATTTAAATGTAAATACTATTCATTTTAAAATAATTAAAGCAAAGACCACAGAGCAGTGCAAAATCTCTCATACGGTGTACACCACAGAATCAAGTATTATTCCAGGAGTGCCAGCAAAGTCCTCTTATGTGAACTTTCAGCTCTATGCTTCTATAACTTTCCATCTTTAAACATAACAATGCTTCACTGTGGTTCTGCAATATGTATTTTATTAGGCAGGCTTCTCTGCATCATTATAGAAGAGTTTTAAGTTATAAAGTCAATTCTGGTTTCTGATAAAACATAGACTCTGCAGACATAAACTGTTCAGAAGTATAAGCTCTTTGGTATTCAGCTCAGGCATTTTCTATCAGTGCCAGGGCACTTAACCAAAGCTCATGTGTGATTAAAAAAAAAAAAAAAAAAAAAAAAAACAGCAATGGTCTCCACAGCATGCTTTAAAGTAAGCTTTCTTGGAATTCTACCTAGATTCTTGAAATAAATACACACATACCTGTGTGCACACATATGCGTCTCCTTTCAGCTGCTGTTTTAATTTGATAAAGAGTAAAGGTGTTTGACCAAGTCTCATTAATATTAATATTTACTATGTTATTTTGTTCTCTGAACACTGTCATTTTGTTATACTAAATTAAAACTCTGACCGAAAGATCCAATTAATCCTCAGTAAGAAAATGTATTACCGTGTCACAGTTAATAAGCAGTTCCGTGTAATCATACCTCGACCATTCTACTGAGTGGTTCAGTCCTTTGCACAGTGTGCTTGGAACCAGAATGTTTATTATTAGTTCCCTTAATGATTGCTCACATGTGAGGAAAAATGGATAGCTGCTCTTCTTTCAGATATACAAATAATCTATTTTCTTTTATTGAAAAGGATAGGGAAGGAAACAACTAAATAGGAAGAAGAAATGTATGTGTCCTAGACTAATTATTATTATATAAGAAGTCTCTGGGATTCAGTCATGATCACAGGATGTGATGTTGAAGTCAAAGCTGGCTCTCACACGCCAGCTTACCAAACCCCATAGATCGTTTCAGCCATAGTAGATGGAACCTTTGAAAAACAGGGGGCCTTCTCTAGCGAAGTCAGGAGTGTTGTAACAAACTCTCCCAGGCCACATGCCACCTACAGAGGTATGGTGGCTCATGCATGTAGTCCCAGCACTTTATGAGGTTGAACTGGAAGGACTGCTTGAGCACAGGAATTTGAGACAAGCCTAGGCAACGTAGTGAGACTTAATGTCTACAAAGAATATAAAGTTAGCCAGGCATGGTGATGTGTGCCTGTAGTCCCAGCTATTCCGGAGACAGAGGCAGGAGGATCACTTGAGTCCAGGAGTTAGAGGCTGCAGTAAGCCATGACCGCACTATCGCACTTCACCTTGGGTGACAGAGTGAGACCCTGTCTCTAGAACAAAACAAAACAAGCTCAGAGCCATTAGAGGCCACGTTCCTACCTTAATGAGAACCTGAATAGACCCTGTGGCCTTTGTAGATATGAAATACCAGAAGCTCATGGTGCAGGCTGCACTGGATTCTCGCCACATGGCACTCCTGAAGTGTGCTTTGTCACCCCGAAGGCCCACTGGAGTAGCCTCCAGATACATGAAGTGCCCTAGGAACAAGGACAGAATTCAGAAAAGACCAAAAAAACAATGACAGGATTATTGTAGCTTTTCCATTATAGTTAGCGTTTTTAATACAATTCATATAATCTGAGCTGCCAAAAGTATTTTCATTTGGAACAGAAAGAAAATCTAATAGCCTTGTCTCTAGCTTACCGACAGAACAATTTCCAATGTGCTTTTAGCACGTGCTCCACAGTATGCAGATTAACTGATCTGATGGGATATTTAAGCCATCAAATCAACAACATAGTGACAAAAATTATTTTATAGATCTCCCAAACTATCAAGTGATTTTAAGATAATGCAAAGATTACCTATCACATCTAAAAAAAAGGAGTGATACAATATGCTTTTAAAAATTCAGTCATCTGGTTGAGTGTGTAAATAGAATACTGAAAATTTCAATAAGCAACAGGAGAAGAAAGGTATTGAATTTGTTCTTGTACACTGACATATCTAAAACATTTCATGTATATAGAGGTGAGTGTCTGAATGAGACTTTGGTCTTCCTTTCTCTGGCTTGGTCAGTCTTTTTTTTTTTTTCATAGGCCAATGGAAGTTCAGTATTAAGACTTCTTTTGCCAATTTTGCAGCATCCAGGGATTCAGGGTCCCTTCTTCACTCTACTACTACCCTTTTCCCTTCACCAAGGAAGGTGAGACTTGATCTCAGCTACTCACTACAAAAAAGAGCCATGCCCAACGCCCTTAATATATGTGGCTTTATAGTTAAATTTTCATGGCATCCCCATAGGTTTCAAACTCTTTTCCCTTCATATACATCATCTCTACAACCTCTGTGAGGCGCATCAGTCAAATTTTATTATCTCAAAATGGCAGATGAGGAATTTGAGAATCTGAAAAGTTAAATGACTTGCTGATGATCATATGAGTAGCAGAATTCAGGGTTATTGATTACAAGTGTGTACCATTCAGAAAAGATGTCTGATGGCAGCATACATTATCATCTAACTTCAATTACTGAATTAGTGATTAATATTAGATTTTGACTAAAAACTGTTATGGTTTGAACTGTGTTCCCCCCCTTCCCAAAAATATGACAAAGTTCTAACCCCTAGTTCTTATAAGTGTGACCTTTGGAAATAGGGTTTTTGCTGATGATCAGATTACGATGAGGCTGTTAGGATGGATACTAATCCAACATGGCTGGTTCCTAATAAAAGGGGGAATAAGGACCTAGAAACAGGCACGCTTATAGAGAAGATGATGTGAAGACATAGGGAAAACCATCATCTACAAGCCAAGGCATTACTGAAACTACCAGAATCTAGAAGGGGACATGAAAGAGATGATTCTCTCTCGCAACCCTCAGAAGGAACCACGACCGTTGCCAATATCTTGATCGTGGACTTCCAGCCTGCAGAAATTGAGACAATAAATATCTGTTGTCTAAGCCATCCACTCTGCGGCCCTTTCTTACTGCAGCCCTAAGAAAAAAATACACTCACTAAATATTTGATCACCTTGCAATATCACCATGGTGGTCACTCCAGAGCTCCCTACCTGCTGTCATAAAAGACATTTTGATGTACATTGTAAATATCATGTAAAAGCAATTCCCACACCCTAATAACCTACCATTTTCATTTCCAAGTGTGTGGTCTTTGGGAGGTCTTAAGCTTTGATGGGAGCCAACCCCTAAAACCCAATCAAAGTTGTCAGCCAGGGAGTTCTGCCAGCCACACCAGCCTTTTTCAAAAGTACAGGAGCTACCACACTCATTTTCATCAGTATTATCTCCACAGTCATCTATGAAGTTACATCTTTCTTCCAGTCTATAGCATTTGCCACTCTGACATTCCCAATAGCCAAGTGGGCAGAAACCTACAAAAAAGAAAAACGAAACAAAACTAAACAAAAAAGAATGAGGGAACACTCCTAACACATTCAGTGAGGTCAAAAACCATTAAGAGTTGATTTGTTTTAATCTATAAAGGAACATATCCTTCTTAGGAATTTGAGGTCCCTGAACCGCATCTCTCTGTCTCCCAATATGCTCCAGAGATCTAACCTTTAGATCACTCATGAAGATTATTATTCGCATATGCTAAAAAAAAAAAAAGCATCGCTTTATTGATCTAGGAAAGTACCACCCCCCATCTCCCCAAATGCAGTATTCCTTGTAAACTATGTTCAAGGATGTAAATTATGTCTCAGAGCCAATGTGAGGCCGACTATTTTTTATCCTGAAACAAAATCTTTAAGGCATTAAGAGATCATGTATTACGTGGCATTTAGAAATACATTCCATTAGCATCCGTTCACTCCAATATTTTTCAGGACCCATGATATTACGATACCTCCTTCGAAGCAGGGCTATGCATATATAACTAATAACCAACACTAAAACAAATTTTTCTCTAAAACACATATTTATTTGTCTATAATTTAGAACTTTAGAAGCAATTTTCTGCAATGCAATGTCAATCACAGAGATTTGTTCACAAAACATGAGAAAGGACAATGCTTTTGAAGACCTAAGTTTGACCTCTAGTGCTGATATTTATTAGTAATGTGACTTAGCTCATACCAAAATTTGATAAATTTTAGTTTCCCTCTCTCAGAAGAGAGAAAAAGAGCAAAATCCTAGAGAAGTTAAGCTAATTTAAGAGAGTATGGTATGTATATCACCAGTGCCTACAACAGTGCCTGACCTTTAGTGTGTGATTAGTAAATATTAGTGAAATAAATGAAAGAGTGAAATAAAGTGCTTTGGAATAAGATCGTTTCGAATGTATATTGAAGGCATTATTATTATACTACTCCAACATTATTTAACTGTCATAGGTAACAATATTTCAACAGAAAAAGTTGTTCAGAAATCCAACTTGGGTTATCAACTTCACATTTGTTCACTGACACTACAGACAGGATCTAACATTTTCTTTCTTCTTGTCTTCCCCTTCTTCAGGTAGAGGAGCTGATAAAATCACTCTTTGCTTTACTTCAAAGGTGGTAGCCCCCATGAGCCTCTGGAGGCAAGTTACCTGGCAGATGAGGGCTCATGTGGGTCACAGTTAGGGGATGAAGTTCAGATATTTGTTATAAGGTTTTGTGGGAGCTGGAAACTGCTGGTGATAAAACCACATATAGAAGGTATACATTCTGGATAAGTCTCACATTTCAGACACTAGATGGTCAAGAGGGAAGAGAGTAGAAGATGAAGATGAATGGAATGCCACAGTAAAGCCACTGGAGAGGAAAGCGGTATTATGAAGGCTTCTGGCAATTTTGTGTGCTACACTGTTCCTGAACTGTTTGTCTGAGATTGCCTAACTAGGTGGACTTTCCATTACGAAGCCATAGAAAATAAGTTTTAGCCATGTTCTCCATCTCGGACAAAACTTCTTTGGTTAGGTTAACGATTAACATTTTTATAAAATGAAAATGCAACATAGTGAAACTTGTGAGATGCAGCAAAATCAGTACTAAGAGGGAAGTGTATAGTGATAAATATCTACATTTAAAAAAGATTCTAAATAAACATCCTAACTGTATTTCCCAGAAAACTAAAAGAAAAAGAACAAACTAAGCCTAAAGTTGGCAGAAAAAAATAATTATAAAGATTAGAACATAAATAAGTAATATAGAGAATAAACAACAGAAAATGTCAGTAAAATACATGGTTCATTTTTTGAAAAGATAAACAAAATTGACGCTTAGCTATATGAACAAAGAAAAAAGGGGAAGGCTCAGATAAATAAACTTAGAAATTAAAGAGGGAGTTATTACAACTGATGCCATAGAAACATAAAGGATCATCTTTAAAGAATACACACATAAATGAAAAAATATCTCATGTGCACAGATTAGAAAAATTAATATCGTAAAAATGTCCACACTACCTAAAGCAATCTAGAGACGAAATGCAATCCATATCAAAATCCCAATCTCCAGTTTTCATAGAAATAGAAAAATCAACCCTAAAATTCACATTGAGCCACAGAAGACTACTAACCAAAGTACTTCTGAGACATAATAAAGCTGGAGGCACTAAATGTCCTAATTTCAAAATATACTACAAAGCTAGCATAATCCAACAGTACGGGACTGGCATAAATTCAGACACACAGGTCAATGGAACAGAATAGAGAGCCCAGAAATAAACCCACACATATACAGTCAACTGATCTTCAATGAGGACATTAAGAATATACAGCAGAAAAAGGATAGCCTCTTCAATAAACGAGTATTGGGAATCTGAATAGCCACACGCAAAATAAAGAAATTTGACCCTTATCTTACACCATACACAAAAATCAATTCAAAACGCATTAAAATTTTAAACATAAGACCCAAATCTATAAAACTCCTAGAACAAAACATAGGGGAAAAGCATCATGACATTAGTCTAGGTAATGTTGTTTGAATATGACACCAAAAATGCAAGTAATAACAGCATAAAAAGACCAGTGGGACCAAGGCAAACTAAAGCTATTCTGAGCACCAAAGGAAACAATGAACACAGTGAAAAGACAACCTATGGAATGGGAGAAAACATTTGCAAGCCACATGTCTGATAAAGAAGTAATATTCAAAATATATATATATATATACGTATATAGAAAAACTCTTCCAACTCAATAGCACAAAACCCAGATAACCTGATTTAAAAATTGGCAAAAGACATTTCTCCAAAGAAGACATACAAGTGGACAATACATATATATATATATATATATATATATGAAAAGACGTCCAACATCATGAATCATCAGGGAAATGCAAAAGCAAACCACAATATCATCTCACACCACACTGTCTCTTGCATAGAACATTTATCTTCCAATACCAGAATTATTTTTCAGGCTTTAAGTCTTTTCCCTTAGGGCTCCCTTTTTTTTACCATTTGCTCTAAGTTAGGTTATATTGCTATACATTTTCATAACATCCTACATTTTTCCCTATCATAGCACTCACCATACCTTATTTTAAATCCTTGCTTAAATTGTCTGCCTCTTTGAAAGTCCTAGAGAATGTACTATTTCCATTTTGCTGCAGAGCCAGGGCTTAGCATCTACTATTTATTTAATGCTGAATAAGAAATAGACTTAAAATAGGCAGCCCATAAAGTTTTTGTTATTGGAAGAGATATTTTTGATCATCACATCTAAATATGATTTACCTAATAGAAATCAAAGAAGAAATTAGATACTCACGTAACATGTTAACACATGTTAACATGTAATAGACTAAGCAGCATGAACCATGTAAAGTATGTACTTAGTAACTCTTGGTCCATATTCATTATCAAAAAGTTATCAAAGGAATATAAATCATTCTACCGTAAAGACACATGGACATACATGTTCATCACAGCACTATCCAGAATAGCACGGACAGGGAATGACCTAAGTGCCCATCAACAGTAGACTGGATAAAGAAAATGTGGGATATATTAACCATGGAATACTATGCAGCCACAAAATAGAATGAGACTATACCGTTCACAGCAACATGGATGGAGCTGGAGGCCATTATCCTAAGCAAAATAACACAGGAACAGAAAGCCAATACTGCATGTTCTCACTTATAAGTGGGAGCTAAACTTTGAGGACACATGGACACAAAGAAGGGAACCAACAGATACCAGGGCTTACCTGAGGGTGGAGGATGGGAGGAGGCTGCAGATCACAAAACTACTTTCAGGTATTACATTGATTACCTGGGTGACAAAATAATCAGTACACTAAAGCCCCAAGACATGCAAGTTACCTACATAATAAACATTTCATCTAGATAGCAAACTGTGAACATAGAGTTGTTCATAGTATTCTTTTATTATCCTTTTAGGATCCATAGTATCTGCAATGGTGTTCCCTATTGCATTTCTGATATTAATAATTTGTGTAAAACATTTAATTACTTGTAGTAGGTCATATAAAAAAGTTTGATACTGAGGGTGTAAGAATCGAATTATTTAAGAAATAGTATACTTCCTTTTAACAGGTGCAGAAACACTGAGTAGTATAAGTGGTACAGGATGAAAATCTTCTACCTGAAATAATTTTATCACACAAGTATCTATGTTGTCAAACATTCTAGTGTACAAACAGCTCCTACGCAGTGAGTATTCCGGTCAGTCGAGGTTAAGGGTTCCCTATGTTTATAATGACTCCCAAAGCAGGCCAGAAAAATTAATGGAAAGAGCAAAGTTCATGAAGAAGAAAGCCCAGATCAAGATCTTTATCTGAATTAAACAGCAGGTGTAAATCGCAAGTATTTACTTCTGCAGTCCTATGTTATATAAACTCAAACATGACAAGTTAAACTTCCATTACAAAAATTATAGAATTACTAAAATTAAGAGACAAAACTAAGAAAATATGCCTTCTATCTTGTGGTAATATAATAGCAGATAAGCAAAGGATAAAACCATTTAGACATTCCAACTTTTACGCCAATGTTCCCTTTTTTTTTTTTTTTTTTTTTGAGACACAGTCTTCTGTCTCTGTCACCCAGGCTGGAGTGTAGTAGCATGATCACGGCTCACTGCAACCGCTGCCTCCCAGGTTCAAGCTATTTTCCTGCCTCAGCCTCTGGAGTAGCTGGGACTACAGGTGCATGCCACCATGCCCAGCTACTTTTTTGTATTTTTTAGTAGAGATGGGGTTTCATCATGTTAACCAGGATGGCCTCAATCTCCTGACCTCCTAATCCACCTGCCTCGACCTCCCAAAGTGTTAGAATTACAGGTGTGACCCACCTCACCCAGCCCACCGATATTCCCTTTACTATACCCATTTCTCTCCTTTTCTCATACACACGCGCACACACACACACACAAACACATATGCTTCAATCTATCAAATAATATCAAATGTCATCACATGCATCACACTACACTTCAAGTAGATCAAGTCTGTTGTGAATGTCAAATTTCTACTTATTTTTACTGGTATTCAGGAAAAGACATCAAAACAACATACTGTGAGGATGACTTAGAGTTTTTGAATTTTTCTTAACAAAATGAAGTCTGAGACTCTTACATCATTAAAACAATCCAAAATTGTTAAAGCCAGGCAGCATTTAAGAGAACAGACACATTCTTGACATTAAGGGCAGAGACTGGAGGAGTGTTTTGAAGCTCAATTATCTACAAGCTATTTCTCAAGTATATACACTTCTGAATATATACACGAACAAATTTTGTGGTGGCACTGGTGAAAAATAATGTTTAATACATATCACAAAATCTGCTAAAACTTCACTCAGTTGGAAACATAATTTCTTCCCCGAACCCTCATGTTGCTTTTTGTTCCATAATATTAACAATAACCCATTTTATTTTGTTGTATTTTATTTTTTGAGATGGAGTCTCACTCTGTCACCCAGGCTGAAGGGCAGTGGCACTTTCTTCTTGTCTTCCCTTCTTCAGGTAGAGGAGCTGATAAAATCACTCCTTGCTTTACTTCAAAGGTGGTAGCTCTCATGAACCTCTGGAGGCAAGTTATCTGGCAGATGATGGTTGATGTGGGTCAGTTAGGGGATGAAGATATTTGTTATATGGTTTTCTGGGAGCTGGAAACTGCTGGTGATAAAACCACATATAGAAGGTATACATTCTGGATAAATCGACTTAGTGCAAACAGTCTTTTCACAAGAGAGGGAGTTCCTTGCTTGGATATTAAGATCAATTAGAATAATGTATCAGCACTTTGGGAGGCCTAAGTGGTTGGATCATTTGCAGTCAGGAGTTTGAGACCAGTCTGACTAATATGGTGAAATCTTGTCTCTACTAAAATGCAAAAATTTAGCCAGATATAGTGGTGGGCACCTGTAATCTCAGCTCCTTGGGAGGTGGAGAATCACTTGAATCTAGGAGACAGAGGTTGCAGTGAATCGAGATCATGCCACTGCACCTTAGCCTGGCAACAGAGGGGGACTCCATCTCAAAAAAAATAAAAAAAGAATAATGTATCAACTCTCAACTCCCTAGTTTCAAATGTTTTCATCCTCCATTGTTTGTTCAAATAGTGCACAATACCAAAGAACATCCATCCAGCTGGTGTTAGGGAAGCAATTTGTGATGTCTGAAACCCCCCGCTCCTCCCCATCCCACGTTAACAGTATTTTGCCCCTGCACATGTAATTGGTTCTTAAGGGGCTCCTCAGAGAAGCAGGAACTCAGTGCAACACAACTTAACCATCTTATTAACCACAGATTCATTAGCCCAGATTAAATAAGGGTAGAAATCTGAGGAAATGAAATATGAGACAGTTATAATTGGAAGAAGCTGAAGGCAAGGCAAGGAAAAGAAGAAATTTCTTCTTCAAATGTTTGGTAAATCAGAGCCTGGAGATTTTTCTTTTTCTTTTCTCTTTTTTTTTTTTTTTTTTTTTTTTTATGTATAACGATTAAAAAAATTTTTATATCCAGGAGTTCAGTGGCGGTTTAATTGCTAAAATAAACCACAG
>CAUYLG010036481.1:0-11333 GCA_963573385.1 Cacajao melanocephalus | reverse complement strand
TATCTTTATTTCTGCCTTCATTTTATTATTTATCCAGGAGTCATTCTGGAGCAGGTTGTTCAGTTTCCATGTAGTTGTGCAGTTTTGAGTGAGTTTCTTAATCCTGAGTTCTAATTTGATTGCACTGTGGTTTGAGAGACTTATGTTTTCTGTTCTTTTGCATTTGCTGAGGAGTGATTTATTTCCAATTATGTGGTCAATTTTAGAGTAAGTGTGATATGGTGCTGAGAAGAATGTATATTTCTATGGATTTGGGATGGAGAGTTCTGCAGATGTTTATTAGGTCCACTTCATCGAGATATGAGATCAAGTTCTGGATATCTTTGTTAATTTTCTGTCTTGTTGATCTGTCTAATATTGACAGTGGAGTGTTAAAGTCTCCCACTATTATTGTATGGGAGTCTAAGTCTCTTTGTAGGTCATTAAGAACTTGCGTTATATATCTAGGAGCTCCTGTGTTGGGTGCATATATATTTAGGATAGTTAGCTCTTCTTGTTGTATTGATCCCTTTACCATTATGTAGTGCCCTTCTTTGTCTCTTTTGATCTTTGTTAGTTTGAAGTCCGTTTTATCAGAGACTGGGATTGCAACCTCTGCTTTTATTTTGCTCTCTATTTGCTTGGTAAATCTTCCTCCATCCCTTTATTTTGAGCCTATGTGTGTCTTTGCATGTGAGATGGGTCTCCTGAATACAGCATACTGGCGGGTCTTGACTCTTTATCCAATTTTCCAGTTTGTATCTTTTGATTGGACATTTAGCCCATTTACATTTAAAGTTAGTATTGTTATGTATGAATTTGATCCTGCCATTTTTATGCTAGCTGGTTGTTTTGCCTGTTAGTTGATGGAGTTTCTTTATTGTGTTGATGGTCTTCACAATTTGGTTTGTTTTGCAGTGGCTGGTACTGGTTGTTTCTTTCCATGTTTAGTGCTTCCTTCAGGAGTTCTTGTAAGGCAGGCCTGCTGGTGATGAAATGTCTCAGCCATTGCTTGTCCATAAGGATTTTATTTCTCCTTTACTTATGAAGCTTATTTTGGCTGGATATGAAATTCTGGGTTGAAAATTCTTTTCTTTAAGAATGTTGAATATTGGCCCCCAATTCTTCTGGCTTGTAGAGGTTTCTGCTGAGAGATTTGCTATAAGTCTGATTGGCTTCCCTTCGTGGGTAACTCGACCTTTCTCTCTGGCTGTTCTTTGCATTTTTTTCTTCATTTCAACTCTGGTGAATCTGATGATTATGTGCCTTGGGGTTGCTCTTCCTGAGGAATATCTCTGTAGTGTTCTCTATATTTCCTGAATCTGAATGTTGGCCTGCCTTGCTAGGTTGTGGAAGTTCTCCTGGGTAATATCCTGAAGCATCTTGATATTCATTCAAGACTCTTGGATTCATTCTCCCCCTCACATTCGAGTACACCGATCAAATGTAGATTTGGTCTTTTCACATAATTCCACATTTCTCGGAGGCCTTGTTCATTTCTTTTCACTCTTTTTTTCTCTAATCTTGCCTTCTTGTTTTATTTCATTGAGTCAATCTTCAATCTCTGATATCATTTCTTCCACTTGATCAATTTGGTTATTGAAACTTGTGTATGCTTAATTTCAAATCCTGCTAGGATAAGCTTTATTAATAAAAGAGAAATGAAGCATTTCCCAGACAAGCAAACAACAAAGGAATTTGTCACCACTAGAGTGGTCCTACAGGAACTGTTCAGAGTACTTCTACATGGAAACAAAAAGTCAATATTCACAAAAACACTTGGAAATATAAAATGCACAATTCTTATGAAACAATCATACAAAGAAGGAAAAGAAAGGAATCAAATGTCAACACAACAGAATCTCATCAAAATAAATAAAAAGAATAATAAAGAAAGAATTCACAAAAAGCATAAAACAAAAATGCAACAGGAAAAAAGGCTCAAATATTATATTACATTGGAATGCAAATGGATTAAATCATCCACTTAAATGAAACAGATTGGCAGAAAAGATTAAAACACATGATCTGACTATATGCTAGCTACAAGAAACTACCCTTATAAAGACAGATATAGACTGAAAATAAAGGGATGTGAAAAGATATTTCATGCAAACTGAAACCAAAGGTAAGCAGCTGTAACAACACTTACATCAAATAAAAGTATATTTTAAATAAAAGACAAAAAAGTGATCATTATAAAATGGCAATGGAATAAATTCTGGAAGAGAATGAAACAATCCTAAATATATATAAACCCAATATCATTGCACCCAAATTCACAAAACAAGTATTACCAGACCTAAAGAGAAAGACAGCAAACAGTAATAATGGAGGACTTCAACACCCGACTCACAGCACTTGACTAATAATTGTGACAGGAAATTAAAAAACATTTAACTTAATTAGATGTTTGACCAAATAGACTTAAAAGATATTTACTTAACATTCTCCCAAATGCATAATATAAATTCCTTTCATTAGCACATGGAACATTCTTTAAAATAGACCATGTTTTGGGCCACCAAAAGAGTCTGAAAATTATTTTTTAATCAAAATTTTATCAAGTGTCTTCTCAGAACAGAGTTGAATAAAACTAGAAACTAATGCAAAAAAAGAATTTCAGGAACTATACAAATAAATGAAAATTAAACTGTATGCTCCTGGATAATTACTTCATCAATGAAGAAATTAAGACAAAAGTGTAAAATTTTCAAACAAATAAAAATAAAAACACAACATACCAAAACCTGTGTAATATAGCAAAAGCAGTGCTAAGAGAAAAATTTATAGCATTAAATGCCTACATCGAAGAAAATTAAAAGATTGCACACTAACAATTAACATTGCACCCTAGGAAATTAGAAAAATAAAAATTAAGAACAAACTAAACGCAAAGTTAGCTGAAGAAAATGATTAATGATTAGGAAAGAACTAAATTTAATAAAGACAAATAACAATACAAATAATCAACAAAACAAAAATTTGTTCTTCAAAAATAATTTACAAAACTGATAATCACAAACTAGAGTAACCGAAAAAAGAAGAGAGAAAATCCAAATAAACACAATCAAAAATCAAAAAAGAGACACTACAACAGATACCATAGAAACACAATATATCATCAGAGACTATTATAAATAACTTATGCTCAAAATGAGAAACCTAGAGGAAATAAGTAAAATTCTAGAAAAAAAATACCATCTCCTGAGACAGATCCTGGAAGAATAAAACTTCTGAACAGATTCATAATGAGTAGCAAGATTGAATCAGTAATAATAATAATAAAAAATCTCCCAAAAGACAACAACAAACAAATACCCAGTTCAAGACAGATTCACAGCTGAATTCTAACAAACCTAAAAGGAAAAACTAATACCAATCCTCTTGAAAATATTCTAACAAATCAAGGAGGAAAAAATTATCCCTAATTCACTCTTTAAGTTAATATAACACTGATACTAAAACCAAATGAGGAAAAAGAAGAAAGAAAGAGAAAGAAAGAAAGAAACAAACAAAGAAACAAAGAAACAAAGAGAAAGAAAGAAAGAAAAGAAAGAGAGAATGAGAGAAAGAAAGAAAGAGATAAAGAGAGAAAGAAAAGCTATAGGCCAATATCCAGTATGAAGATAGATGCAAAACCCCTCAACAAAATGCTAGCAAATTGAAGCCAACAACAACAACAACAAAAACAAACATAACATTCAATAATTAGGTGGGATTTATCCCAGGGATGCAGGTATGACTCAAGATATGCAAATCAATAAATGTAAACATCACGTAAAGATAACTAAAGACAAAAATCATATGATCATCTCAGTAGTCACAGAAAAGACATTGGATAATATTTAGCATACGTTTATAATAAAACTCTTCAACAAACTAGGCGTAGATGGAACAAACCTCAATATAATAAAAGAAATATGTAAGAAACCCATAGCCAACATCATGAGAAAACATTGAAAACATTCTAAGAACTAAAGCAAGACAATGCCCACATTTACTACTCTTATTCAATATAGTAATAGAAATGATCACCAGAGCAATCAGAAATAGAAAAAAAAAAACCCAAATTCAAAAAGGAAGTTATCACTGTTGCCTGATTAGATGATCTTATATTTAGAAAACCCTAATGACTCCACCAAAAAACTCATAGAGTTGATAAATGAATTTAGTAAAGTTTCAAGATACAATATTAACATACAGAAATCAGTAGCATTTCCATAGACCAATAGTGATCTAGCCAAGGACAAAATCAAGAAGGCAATTCAGCCACAGAAAATATTTAGGAATATATTTAACCAAGGAGGTGAAAGATTTTTATAAGGAGAACTACAAAAATCACAGATAACACAAACAAATGGAAAAACATCCTAAGCTAATGGATAGAAAGACTCCAGCCTAGGCAACAGAGCAAGACCCCATCTCAAAAAACAAGAAAGAAAGAAAAAAAAGAACCAATATCATTAGAATGATTATACTAACTGTATTAGGATTCTCTAAAAGGATGGAACTAATGGAATATATATATACATATATATATATATATATAGAGAGAGAGAGAGAGAGAGAGAGAGTATATTAAGCATTAACTCACACCATCACAATGTCCCACAGTAGGCTGTCCACAGGCTAAAGATCAAGGAGAGCCAAAGATCAGTTTGAAAACTGAAGAACTTGGAGTCTAATGCTCAAAGAAAGGAAGTATCCTGCACAGGGGAAAGATATAGGCTGGGAGGCTAGGCCAGTCTCTCTTTTCACATTTTTCTGCCTGAGTATATCCTAGCCACACTGGAAGCTGATTAGATTGTGCCCACCCAGATTAAGGGTGGATCTGCCTTTCCCAGCCCACTAACTCAGATATTAATCTCCTTTGGCAATACTCTCACAGACACACCCAGGATCAATACTTTGTGTCCTTCGATCCAATCAAGTTGACACTCAGTATTAATCATCACACTGCCCAAAGCAATCTATAGATTCAACATAATCTCTATGAAATTGCCAATGTTGTTTTTTAGACAATTATCAAAAAATCCTAAAATTCATATGGAATACAAAAAAAGCCTGTATAGCAAAAGCAATTCTAAGCAAAATGAACAAAACTGGAGGCATGACATTACCTGACTTTGACTTATGCTACTAGACTATAGACAGTAACCAAAACAGCATGCTGCTGGTATAAAAATAGACACATAGATCAGTGGAACAGAATAGAGATCTGAGAAATAGAGTCACATACCTAAAATCATCTGATCTTTGACAAAGTTAACAAAAATATACACTAGAGAAAAAAAAAACTAATTCAGTAAAAAGTGCTTGACAAATTGCACAGCCCTATGCAGAAGAATTAAACTAGTGCCATACCTCTTAACACATACAAAAATTAATTCAATATGGATTAAAGACCTGAATATGAGACCTGTAGTTATATAAGTTCTAGAAGAAAATCTATAAAAACTCTTCTGGACATTGGCTTAGGCAAATAATTTATAACCAACTCCTCAAAAGCAAATGCAACAAAAACAAAAATAGACGAATGGGACATGATTCAATTGAAAAGCTTTGGCACAGCAAAAGAAACAATCAACAGAGTAAACAGACATATACAATAGAAAAATTATTTGAAAACTATGCCTCTGACTAAAGGCAAATATCCAAAATCTATAAGGAACTCAAACAGCATAATGAAGAAAAAACAAATACCCCTAATAAAAAGTGGACAAAGGACATGAGCAGACATTTTTCTAAAAAGACATACAAGTGGCCACAAAAATGAAAACTGCTTAACATCACTGATCATCAAATTAAAACCAAAATGAGATAATATTTTTCACCAGACAAAATGGCTACTACTAAAAAGTTAAAAAAAAAAAAAATCTCTGTGGGACTGCTTAACTGCTTATACACTTAGTATACCTTTATGAAAAATAGTGTGGAAGTTTCCCCAGGAATTAAAAATAGAACAATCATTTGATCTAGCAATATGAATACAGATTATCTACCCAAAATGGAAGAAATCATTGCATCGAAAAGATATCTGCATTCATATGTTTATTGCAGCACTATTTACAATAGCAAAGATATGGAATAAACTTAAGTGTTCAACACTGGAGGCATATACACCCACAAATACATACATATTCCAGGGTATGTGTGTGTATACATATATATGTATGAAAGTACACACATGTACACATAGATTCCATGGCATGTGTGTGTATATATACACAAAAGAATGAAGTCATGTCTTTTGCAACTGGAGGCTGTTATTGTAACTGAAATAATTCAGAAACAGAAAAATTCATGTACTGAATATTCTCATTTATAAGTGGGATCTAAACAATGGGTACACATGAACACAAAGATTAGAATAATATACACTGGAGACTTCAAAAGGTTGTAGGGTAGGAAGGGAGTGAAGGTTAAAAAATTACCTATTGGATACAATGTTCACTTTTCAGGTAATGGATACACTAAAAACCTAGACTTCACTACTATAAAATATATGCATGTAAGAAATATGCATATGCATCCCCTGTGTGTGTGTGTGTCTATATATATGTTTATTTTATTTTATTTTTATTATATTTTAAGTTCTGTGATACATGTGCAGAACGTGCAGGTTTCTTGCATAGGTATATACGTGCCATAGTGGTTTGCTGCACCATTAACCCATCATCGACGTTAAGTATTTCTTCTAATGCTATCTTTCCTTCCCCTATCCCTGCAGTCCCTGACAAGCCCCAGTATGTGATGGCCCCTCCCTGTGTCCATGTGTTCTCATTGTTCAGCTCCCAATTCTGAAAGAGAACGTGCAGTGTTTGGTTTTCTTTTCCTGTGTTAGTTTGCTGAGAATGATGGTTTCCAGCTTCATCCATGTCCCTGCAAAGGACATGAACTCATATTTTTAATGGCTGCTTAGTATTCCATGGTGTACATGTGCCAGTCTACCCAGTCTATCACTGATGGGCATTTGTGTTGGTTCTAAGTCTTGCTATTTTGAATGCTGCTTCAATAAACATAAGTGTTCATGTGTCTTTATAATAGAATGATTTATAATCCTTAAGGTATATACCCAGTAATGGGATTGCTGGGTCAAATGGTATTTCTGCGTCTAGATCCTTGAGGAATTGCCACACTGTCTTCCACAATGGTTGAATTAATTTACATTTACACCAACAGTGTAAAAGCCTTCCTATTTCTTCACAACCTCTTCAGCTTCTGTTGTTTCTTGAATTTTTAATGACCGCCATTCTAATTGGCATGAAATGATATGTCATTGTGGTTTTGATTTGCATTTCTCAAATAACAAGTGTCTTCTTTTGAGAAGTGTCTGTTAATATACTTTGCCCACTTTTTGATGTTTTTTTTTTTTTCTTGTAAATTGTTTAAGTTCCTTGTAGATTCTGGATATTAGCCCTTTGTCAAATGGATAGATTGCAAAAATTTTCTTCCATTCTGCAGGTTACCTGTTCACTCTGATGAGGTTTCTTTAGTTTCTTTTGCTGTGCAGAAGTTCATAGGTTTCATTAGATCCCATTTGCCAATTTTGGCTTTTGTTGCCATTGCTTTTGGTGTTTTAGTCATGAAGTCTTTGTCTATACATGTGTCCTGAATGGTATTGCCTAGGTTTTATTCTAGGGTTTTTATGGTTTTAGTACTTACTTTTAAGTCTTTAGTCCATCATTAATTAGTTTTGGTATAAGGTATGGGAAAGGGATTCAGTTTCAGTTTTCTGCATATGGCTAGCCAGTTTTCCCAACAGCATTTATTAAACAGGGAATCCTTTCTCCATTGCTGGTTTTTGTCAGGGTTATCAAAGATCAGATGGTTGTAGATGTGTGGCATTATTTCTGAGGCCTCTGTTCTGTTCCATTTGTTTATATATATATCTGTTTTGGTACCAGCACCATGCTGATTTCATTACTGTAGGCTTATAATATAGTTTGAAGTCAGGGAGTGTGATGCCTCCAGCTGTTTTTTTTTTTTTTTTTTTTTTTTTTTTGGCTTAGAATTGTCTTGGCTTTATGGCTCTTTTTTGGTTCCACATAACATTTCAAAAAGTATTGTCTGATTCTGTGAAGAAGGCAGCACGAGAACTTCATGAAGCATACACAAGTATCAATAGCCAAATTGATCAAGTGGAAGAAAGGATATCAGAAGTTGAAGATCAACTTAATGAAATAAAGCACAAAGATAAGACCAGAGGAAAAAAAACTAAAAAGGAACAAACAACGCCTCCAAGAAATACGAGACTACATGAAGAGACCAAACTTATGTTTGATTTGTGTATCTGAAAGTGATGGGAGATTGGAATCAAGTTGGAAAATATTCTTCAGGATATTGTCCAGGACACCTTCCCCAGCCTAGCAAGACAGATCAACATTCAAATTCAAAAAATACAGAGAAAACCACAAAGATACTCCTCAATAAGAGAAATCTCAAGACATAATGATCAGATTCATCAAGATTAAAATAAAAGAAAAAATTTTAAGGGCAACCAGAAAGAAAGGTTGGGTTACCCACAAAGGGAAATCTATCAGACTAACAGTGGATCTCTCAGCAGAAACCCTATAAGCCAGAAGAGAGTGGGGGCCAATATTCAACATTCTTAAAGAAAAGAATTTTCAACCCAGAATTTCATATCCAGCCAAACAAAGCTTCATAAGTGAAGGAGAAATAAAATCCTTTACTGACAAATAAAGATTTTGCAAATGCTGAGAGATGTTGTCATCTGCAAGCCTGCCATTTTAGAACTCCTGAAGTAAGCGCTAAATATGGAATGGAAGAAAACAGTACTAGCCACTGCAAAAAAAAATACCAAATTGTAAAGACCATCGACACTATCATGAAACTGCATCAACTAATGGACAAAATAACTAGATAGCATCATAATGACAGGATCAAATTCACACAAAACAATATTATCCTCAAATGTAAGCAGGCTAAATGCCCCAATTAAGAGACACAGACTGGAAAATTGGATAAAGAGTCAAGGCCCATCGGTGTGCCGTATTCAGGAGACCCAATTCACGTACAAAGACACACATAGACTCAATCAAAGAAATGGAGACACATTTACCAAGCAAATAGAGAGCAAAAAAGGACAGGGTTTGCAATGCTAGTCTCTGATAAAACAGACTTTAAACCAACAAAGATCAAAAAAGACAAAGAAAGGCATTATGTAATATGAAGAGATCAATGCATCAAGAAGGGCTAACTATCCTTAATACATATGCACCCAGTACAGGAGCATCCAGATTTATAAAGCAAGTTCTTAGAGACCTACAAAGAGACTTAGCCTCCCACACAATAATAGTGGGAGACTTTAACACCCCACTGTCAATATTAGTCAGATCAATAAGACAGAAAATTAACAAAGATACCCAGGACTTGAACTCAGCACTGGACCAAGTGTACCTAATAGACATCTACAGATGTCTCCACCACAAATCAACAGAATTTACATTCTTCTCAGCACCACATCACACCTACTCTAAAATTGACCATATAATTGGAAGTAAAACACTCTTCAGAAAATGCAAAAGAATGGAAATCATAACAGTCTCTCAGGCCCCAGTGCAATCAAATTAGAACTCAGGATTAAGAAACTTACTTAAAACCACACAACTGCTTGGAAACTGAACACCCTGCTCCTGAATGACTACTGAGTAAATAACAAAATTAAGGCAGAAATACATAAGTTATATGAAACCAATAAGAACAAAGACACAATGTACCAGAATGTCTGAGATATAGCTACAGCAGTGTTTAGAGGAAAATTTATAGCCCTAAATGCCCACAGGACAAAGGAGGAAAGATCTAAAATTGACACCCTAACATCAAAGTTAAAAGAACTAGCAAAGCAAGAGCAAACAATCCAAACGCTAGCAGAAGACAATAAATAACTAAGATCACAGCAGAACTGAAGGAGATAGAAACACAAAAAAAATCTTCAAAAAAACCCAATTAATCCAGGAGCTGGTTTTTTGAAAAGATTAACAAAATAGCCAGACTAATAAAAAAGAAAAGTGAGAAGAATAAAATAGACACAATAAAAAATGATAAAGGGGATATCATCATCACCATCAATCTCAAGAAATATAAACTACCCTCAGATGATACTATAAACGCCTTTATACAAATAAACTTGAAAATCTAGAAGCAACTGATAAATTCCTTGACACATAACCCTCCAAAGACTAAACCAGGAAGAAGTTGAATCCCTGAATAGACCAATAATCAGTCCTGAAATTGAGGCAGTTGTTAATAACCTACCAACCAAAAAAAGCCCAGGACCAGACAGATTCACAGCCAAATTCTACCAGAGGGACAAAAAGGAGCTGGTATAATTTTTTCTGAAACTATTCCAAACAATAGAAAAAAGACTGACTCCTCCCTAACTCATTTTATGATACCAACATCCTGATACCAAAACCTGGCAGAGACACAAGAAAAAAGTAAATTTCAGGCCAATGTCCCTGATGAACATTGATGCAAAAATCCTCAATCAAATACTGGGAAACCAAATCCAGCAGCACATCGAAAATCTTATCCACCACTATCAAGTCAGCTTCATCCCTGCTATGCAAGGCTGGTTCAACATACACAAATCAGTACACGTAATCCATCACATTTACAGAACCAATGACAAAAACCACATGATTATCCCAATAGATGCAGAAAAGGCCTTCAATAAAATTCAACACCCTTTATGCTAAAAACACTCAATAAAATAGGTATTGATGAAACATATCTCAAAATAATAAGAGCTATTTATGACAAACCCACAGCCAATATCATACTGAATGGGAAAAAGCTGGAAGCATTCCCTCTGAAAGCTGGCACAGGACAAGGATCCCCTCTCTCATCACTCCTATTCAACATAATATTGGAAGTTCTGGCCAGAGCAATCAGGCAAGAGAAAGAAATAAAGCGATTCAAATAGGAAGAGAGGAAGTCCAATTGTCTCTGCAGATGACATTATTATATATTTAGAAAACCTCATAGTCTCGGCCCAAAATCTTCTTAAGCTGAGAAGCAACTTCAGCAAAGTCTCAGGATACAAAATCAATGTGCAAAATTCACAAGCATTCCTGTAAACCAATAATAGACACACAGAAAACCAAATCATGAGTGAACTCCCTTTCACAATTGCTAGAAAGAGAATAAAATATCTAGGAATACAACTCACAAGGGATGTGAAGGATCTCTTCAAGGAGGACTACAAACCACTGCTCAAGGAAATAAGAGCGGATACAAACAAATGGAAAAATATTCCATGCTCATGGATGGGAAGAATCAATATCATGAAATAACCATACTGCCCAAAGTAATGTATAGATTCAATA
>CAUYLG010036480.1:0-25991 GCA_963573385.1 Cacajao melanocephalus | reverse complement strand
TAGGGCTCCTCCGCCTGGGAATCTCCTAGTCTGTGGGCAATAAAAATCCGTCTGGAAATGCGGCGTCCACTCACCCTCTGCGCTTTCACTGGGAGCTGCAATCCTGAGCTGTTCCTAATCGGCCATCTTGGATCGAATCCTTGTGAATGTTTTTAAATGCAAGAATTTGCATTATTTGCATGTAAAATAAGTAGCTACAAGTAACTAATTTGAATTTACATTTTTGGGGTGTTCTTGGAGTATGCATACCCAGAAGTTATTATAAACAGAGAAAAATGCATTACACATATTATTTTCTATTGTGAAAATTCATTACAAATATTAATTTTACCACCAATCAACAAAAGTTGATTTCATGTTTTTTATAGACATGTCATTAAATATTGACTCATTTCAATTTTTCAATTTTCTGGATTTTAAGGTTAATATATTTTGTTTCAAATGTTTTCAAAGAGGGCTTTGAATAACTCCAAAGTCTGATGGCAGCTTGCCTGCAAAATAAAGTGTCATTGAGTCCAGTGCAGCACAAGGAACAAAAACAATAAAACAATAGCCACCTATGCATGGTCACCTGCAAGCCAACAATACTAAATGCGAAATTCCAGAAATAAATAATTCATAAGTTTTAAATTTTGCACCATTCTGAGCAGTGTAAGGAAATCTAGCCATCCTGCTCCCTTCTACCTGGATGTGAGTCATCCCTGTGGTACAAATCGTTTCATCCTATAGACACCACCGCTCATGAGCCACTTAGTAGCCATCTCACTTCTCAGATCAGCTGTCACAATAACTCTGTGCTTTTATCACAGTCCTTATGTTCAAGGTCAGTAGTAATGTAACACTAAGTCACAATGCCCACATCATTCACCTCACTTCATGTAATCAAGTAGGCATTTTATTATCTCACATCATCACATGAAGGGTGAGTACAGTATAAAAATATATTTTAAGAGAGAGAGAGACCACATTTATGTAGCTTTTATTACAACATATTGTTGTAATTAATTGTTTCATTTTATCATTAGTTGTTATTGTTCATCTTTTCTGTGCCTAATATATAAATTATGCTTTATAATAGGTATGTATTTATAGGAAAAAATTAGTCTGTATACAATTTGGCACTATTCGTGGTTGCAGGCTTCCATTAGGGGTCTTGGAACATATCCTCCATGGATGAAGGAGGACTACTGCATTAATGGTAACGAAATAATTGATTTTCAATTGAGCACCTAATGTAGCTTTTGATTTGAGTTAGGCAGCTACACACACACACACACACACACATACACACATATGTGTGTGTATATATAAAATTTAATTCTAGTATATAAGATATATAATCTCAAATATATATAATATAATTTGGTTTACATATATATATGTATGTATAAAATAACAGAATTAAATACAATAGGGTGAGATGGTCAAAGTAATCTAGGAATGTGGGAAACAGGGTCCACCTCCAAAACAGCAAATATCCCATATCCAACTTAGTTTGTGTCATACACCTATGTCTGAAATTGACATCGTTGGCTCTTTTCTGATTTCTTTCTGTCACTTTCTCTCATTCTCACCTTATCACTCCTTTGTATGCAAAATAGTTTATAATGGGACTTCTATGTTTAATCTGAAGGGCTCCCAGAAAGGTAGGAGAGAGCTCATATGCAAATGGGAGGTATCAGGGATAGCTCATAAAGAAGCTACCTTTTGAGATACACATTAAAGGAAAGTAAAATTCTGATAATATTTTTTCCTAGGAGGGTTGGCAGTCTTAGTGATGAAAGAGCATAAACAATTCTATAAATGCAACAAATGGACTGAGTATTTAAGAGTAGCAGAGATCACAGTATGTTTGGAAAAATAGCAGGAAATAAGGTTAGAAGAACAAAGAGATAAGAATTTAACGCAGAGATTTTCCCTCTGTATTATTTTATACTACTTGGAGGTACATTAAGGACAAATGTTTTTCATTGCCTCTCCTGCTCCCTTTAACCGCTTTCAAGTTTCTAACTTAAAGTTTGATGAATTTATTAATGCCAAGAACTGCTATCTTCTTTTCACATTTCCTGCTGCCTTTCCTTTTGCCTCATTAAAACCATTTCCACATGCCTTACTCTACTCATTTGGTGGTGTTTGTTCTAGGACTCCTTGCAACCTCAAACAGATTGATACTGGGGAGTAGGAGAAAAGGAGAGAGGAGCTGTCACTGCCAGACTGAATTTAAAAAATCAAATCTAAAGATCATGCATGTATCATCAGCTGTAAATATCTCTTCACGGATAATAAGCAAAAGGAGTTCGACCCACACTCTTTCTAAATAACCTTTCACACTTTCTGTCAAGTCAACATAAAATTTTCTTTAGGAAGCAAGGAGTCTTCTTTTTTTAAACACAGAATATATATCTAATCTTGAGTACAACAATCATGCCTATCCAATGAAGCCACCATAGAAACCCAAAGGACTGGGTTGGGGGAGTGTCTGCACAGCTGAACCAGTGGAGGCTCCTGGTAAACGGTGCAACCCATAGAGGGCACAGAAGCTCCACACCTCTTCCCTCATACCTTACCCTATGCAACCCTTCATCTGTATTCTCGGTAATATCCTTTACAATAAACCAGCAGACACAAGTATTTCCAAGATCTGTGAGCTTCTCTAGCAAATTAATTGATGGGGTTTCGGAAACCCCGGTTTATGGGCAGTTTGTCAGAAGCATGGGTATGGGTAAGACAACCTGGGGCTTGCAAGTGAAGCTGAAGTGAGGCGCAGTCTTGGGGACTGAGCCCTCAACCTGTGGGATCTACCCCAAGGTAGATAGTGTGGAAACTAAATTAGAAGGCACCCAGCTGGTGTCCACTGCAGAATTGTTTGCTTCTTACTGGTGGAAAGAATCGCCACTCATTTGGTCATAGAAGTCTGTGCTAACTGTTGTGGGTTAAGAGCAGAAGAAAAACAGTTTGATTTTTCTTCACAGAATCATACCATTAGTAAACTTTAGAACAGGCACTCAAACTCATCATTTATCATCCCCGTACAATTATTTATAATATATTTCATTCATATAAGTACTGGTTGACCCATTATTTTCAATAGTTCATACTGATGGCCTTGTAGTTTTGTGGAAGCTGTTTGTACAAGTTGTAGTATACCAGATACCCTGAGTAACCAACGCATATTGTGCTTTATGTGCATTTCACAGGACTGATAACATATTTTAATTCATTTTCCCTTCATCTTGGAGCACTAGTTGATAGGTTGATAAGTTAGGCTCTGACTTACTCCATGCTACTCCATGTTAGTTGATTAGAACTGAAAGTCCTGTCATAATATTAGTTCTAAGGGAAATTGTGATCTGCTCCACATTCATGTCTATAGGGCATATCACAGTGAAACATAAAGAATGCATACATAGCCATGGCCTGTGGCATCTGGAACGGTAGACTCACTTAATTGAGACCAAAATTTACACTTTGGTTAAATTATCTAAAGATATTTAGTAAGTACATGTTGTATAGATTGAAATATGACAGTAAAATAAAAAAAATAGAACCCACCTGTCCAAGTTTAAGGCTTAGTTTCCCCATTATTCTCAGAACTCCCATTACCTCAATTTGTGTGAGGTTAATTATTATAATATTTGTCTCATATATCAAATTATTGACCAAATTCTGAGATAATCCATGACACAAGAAGCGTTTTTTTTAAAACCTGTTTTTCTTCTTAATTTTTAAGTAAGGATAACGAATTCATCATTACAATTTTGATTAACCATTTACTAATAAAATGCCACCTCAATATCTGGTTAGTCACAAATATGCCAGCTAATTCAACGGAGATGCCTGTATTATGTTGTTCAACAGAGTCCTTTCCTTCAAAAGACTGCCAAAGAAAACTGTTTAAAAACTCAGTGCTTGCTAATTCTCTTCAGAGAAGTTCATTGTAGTTTATGTAAATGTCTTTGCAGGAGGATAAATAAACTTTCTTCCAGTGCTTCATGATCTAAATTGTGATTCACTGAAGTATTGTAGCATGTATAATTTTTTTAGAAAACACAACCCTCATTGACACTTACTCCAATAGGTACTCATTTAAGTTCCAAGGAACTTATCGCATTTCTTCTTTTTAACTGTCATTTGATTTTGGTGTGGTAGACATCTGCTACACAGCTCTTTTAACTTTCCATTAAGGCAAAGTACTGGAAAGCTCGGTTACTATGGCAATAAGGAGTAGCCCCTATCGTTTTTGCCTGTCAGTCTTCTCAGCAGTGTTAGTCTGATAGAGAGTGCTAACCAGTAGGGGAGTTAAGACCAGCATACCTTTGCAAAGCTTGAGACTTTGAATACTGGGATTGAACCACTCAGATGGAAAGGCTTGTTTCCATGGCAACAGGAGCAGCTCCCATTGTTTCAATTTGTCACTCAACACAGCAATGTTTGCCTTGGGAGACTGCACTAAGCATTTCTAGCCACATTTTGTTGTGGATTCAAGAGATTGGATGGCAATGATGCTATGGTTACTAGAGTTTTTGTCTTAGGGGAGATTCTAGAATAAAGTAATTTCTCTCATTCCAGTAGAAATTTTAAATAACTAGCAGTGGAATACAAAGAAAAGAAGTCATGATAACTCACTCCCTTCCGGGACAAGAGTAACAAAGCCTGACTTCTTGGGTTTTTTATTGTTGTAGTTGTTGCTTGTGATGGTGGAGTGGTTTGAAATGAGAGGTGAGAAAAGTTAGGGCTGACTAAAATAAGAAATAAGGAGAACATAAAGTGATCATTCACTGTTTTTAAAGTACAAGAAAAGAGAATATCTTAAAGATAAATGTATAGTAAATATTCATATAGTCAAGGTAATTCTTTTATCAGTCTATATATTTTTTAATTTAAATGATTTCTCCAACCCTTATTGCTATGATCAGAATATATGTCCCCATAAAATTCATAAATTGTAACATGATCGCCAATATAAAGTATTAAGAGGTGTGTCTTTTAGGAGGTGATTAAGTCATAAGGGCAGAGTCCTCATAAATGACATTAATGATCATGTAAAAGAGGCTTGAGGCAGCTATTCATGCCTTTAGCCCTTCCTCCCTTTCATCATGTGAGGACACAGCATCAAGATGCCATCTTGTAAGCAGAGAGTGTTCTTCACTGAACATGAAATTTGCTGGTGCCTTGATCTTGGAATTCTCAGCCTCCAGAACTATAAGAAATAATTTTTTTGTTGTTTATAAGATACCCAGTCAATGGTATTTTGTAGGAATGGACTAAGATGCTTATAAAAATAATTCATTGTCTCAGCCAGATCGTAACCCTTTCCCCAGGGTTGATCACTTAGGGCTATGAAAGGATCTATATAAAGAAAGTGGAAAATCTTCCAGGTAACAAAATTGTACATTTTATATACTTTTTATTTCCACTCCTCATTGGTCTCAAGATGGATACGAAGAAAGAAATAAGCATTGAGAATTATAGAAAAGGCCACAACCAATACTGTAAACTTTTCTGCAATTATGTGGTTACTATTACAATTACGGAGTATTGGACAAACATTAGCACAAATTTATTTCATTAAAAATTACTAAAACCCCAAGAAATCATAATCCAAACATTCAAAGATAAACACTATTTTGATTTTGATTTTATGATTTCATCTTACAGTTTTATGTCAAACATACAGTGTGATAAGTATTGAACCACATGCATTACATGTATTATTTTACTTACATTTTACTAAAAAATTTTGAGAAAGTTATTAGTATGCCTACAACTAGTTGTAGTTCCCTTGGAGCAAAATTACTTTAAAATAGATACGAGTTTTACTACTAAATTCTAAATTCTCATTTTTTAAATCTCCCTAGATCAGAATCACATTATCACTTTATTACTCCCTTTGCCTGATTGAGTTGTGAATTATCAAGAAGTTTGTTATGGCTAGACTTACTTTTTAAATGACTATAGATAGTAATCATTTCCCACTTCATTTGTACACTTTGACAAATATTTCATGTTTACATAGTTACAATGCATTATTTCAGTCTTAGCAAAATTTAATGAGTAACTATTCTATGTATATCTCAGTAACAGGTTATGAATAAATATGATATGCATTGTTTTCTCAGATTATTCTTTGGAGAATGTAGTATAAGATACTTAAACTATATTTCATCTTTTTTGCCTAGAAATGGAATAGATGCAGCTAGGGTTGATGGGGCACAAAATGCCAAGGAGACATCTAGAGAAGAGACTGTGGTTCTGCCCATATGGCAGAGACAGATTGTTCAGCCCACCAGTACATCGAGTCTGCTCTAACTCTCTACAGGCCAGTGCAGCAGTGTGCGTTCTCAGTAAGTTGTATCTCTTAATTTCAACACTGAGATTAAGCAGAATGGGCCTGTAAGAAAATCATGTTTTGCTCTTTTTTCTTTTCCTGGATTTTGGTCACATTGCACTAAAAAATGTTTTTTTAAACGCTATTTTCCCGATAAACTTTATTTCCGACATAAATATGTTCAGAGCTTTTAAAAACAACTTAGCTTGAAATATAAGGCCGTTTTGCAAGATGCACTCAAGGAATGTACAAGACAGGAGACATGATAATAGTAGGTGTTGGGAAAATAAGTTCATTCTGAATAGATAGCCTTTTAGTTAAAGAAACTAAGTGCATGTATATATGTGCCTGTGGGTGTGTGTATAATATATATACACAGCCAATGCCAAGGTTACAGAATTTAATTAGAAAAAAAATTAGAGACCTAATTAGTGCTTTTTGTATATGTAGCATTCTGCAGCTATTTTTAAAATTATTAAATGAATAATCACTGTGGGGAAAAAAAAAAGATGAATATCACCTGGCTACCATAGGAAGGTTGTTATAACTCTTAAATAAGAGTTTAGAATTTTCATCATTAATTTTTATTATTTTATTTCTTATTTGGTTAATATTCTAGTTGCTTCTACATTTTATAATTTGAAGGAAATTATTTTGTCATAAACAAGTAGCACTCACAATCTATTTTATGCCTTGTATAAATACATTTTTCAGGTTCGCAAATTGTTTAATTTTTGCCTCCAAACAGGTACTGAATTCTTGCAACATTCATAGGTTTATTTCATTCAATAAATATTTATGGAGGTCTTCTTTGTGTACTATGCTGGGTATTGATGGGTTAGGGGGAAAGATGAACTGGTGGGTCAAGCTAACCATATACACATTCTGTGAAGGTTTATCCAGAGTACTGGGATTGAAATTTAGTGTTTTTTAATTATCTTAGTTGAAGAACATGTTAAGAAGATCAATTAAAAGTAAACATCTGCTTTTAAAAATTAATCTAACTCATAACTTCCAAAAATAAACTCAAGTGTCATTGGATCACACACAAACATTTACTGAGTTGTGATGGTTAACTCTTTTCTTTTTCTTTAATATGGAGGTCTCATATGTTGCCCAGGTTGGACTCAAACTTCTGGGCTCAAGAAATCCCCGTGCCTCCGCCTCCCTGATTAGCTGGGACTCTGGGCACGTTACACCATACTTGGCTCTGATGGTTAATTTTATGTGTATATTTGGCTAGGCTGTGATGCCCAGAGAGTTGTGAAAATATTACTGAGTGTGTCTGTGCGGGTGTTTCCAGAAAAGATTAGTATTTTAATCAGTAGACTGAGCAAAGAAGATGGCTCTCACCAATGTTGAAAGGCATCCTCCAGTCCTTTGAGGCTCCAAATAGAACAAAAAGATGGAAGAAAGATAAATTTCCTCTCCATGTTTGGCTGGGACATTGGTGTCCTTCTGCCCTTAGACATAGGAGCTCCTGGTTCTCAGGCTTTTGGACTCAACTGAATTATACCACTGGCTTTTCTGGCCCTTCAGCTATCAGATGGTACTTTTCAGCCTTAATAATTATATAATCCAATTCCCACAATAAATCTCTCTCTCTCTCAATGTATCCTATTGGTTCTGTTTCTCTGAAGCACTCGGACTTGGTACACTGAGCATCAATTATGTGACTTAAGCTCTACTGTGAAGAACAGAGACATGAATCATAGAATGTCTTCCAGAATATGAATTGTTCCATGGCCTGACCAGTGCCCCAGACAGTCTTGACTTTTGACATTCCATTAGCTTAGCAGAACCTTCCTTTCCTTGTTCCTCTAATGTTTGTTCTATCTTCAGGATTCAAATAAAAAAAGCACCTTCCCCTTAATGCCTTCTCTGGTATTTTGACCTCCAAGAATAGGTATAGTGTCCTTTATCTGCATTCCCATAGCAGTCCAACAATAATTATATCATAGAATCAACCAGACTGATATATTTTTAATTAAATAATTTTAGAAAGTTGTAGATACATATGCAGTTGTAAGAAATAACAGAGAGATCCCATGTACTCTCATTCAATTTCCCCTGAATGATATCTTGCTATAGTATCACAACCAGAGTGTTGACATTGATATGGTTGAGATATAGAACAATTTTATCAACAAAAGGATCCCAAATATAGCCCTTTTATAATCAAATCTACTTTCCTCCCACATCTCTATTCCTTACCCCACCATCCTTAAACACTGGCAACCACTAATCTAGTCTTCATGTTTATAATTTTGTCATTTCAATAATGCTGCAAAAAATGGATCATAAAATATGTGATCTTCTGAGATTGCTTTTTCACTAAGCATAATTCCCTGGAAATTATTACACAACATTTAGGTTGTTGTGTATGTCAATAATATAGATGTACCACAGTTTGTTTAACCATTCACCTGTAGAAGAACATATGGGTTGTTTCTAGTTTTTTACTATTAGAAATAAAACTGTTATAAACATTCATGTACTAGTTTTACATTAACGTAAATTTTCATTTCTCTGGAATAAATGCCCAAGTGTACAATTGCTAGGTGGTATGGAAATTAGATGTTTAGATATTTAAGAAACTGCTAAGCTATATTCCAGAATGGTTGTACCATTTTAGTACCCCGCTAGTAATGCATGAATGATCCAGCTTCTTTATATTCTCATCAACATCTGACATTGGTATTATTTTTCGTATTTATTTTAGTCATTCTGACTTTAAAAATGTAAACAATCACAATAAAATACAAGAAATGCTGATGTAGAAGCTAAATGAGATAAAATACAAGGAGGAATACAACCCTTCTCAGAGAAAAGGTAAAATGGAAGAATTCATATATGCCAAGCACAAGGCTAAGAAAAAACACCAGACAACTTGGGAAAATGCAAATAGCTTGGGACAGATGGCAGGCAATGAGGGAGTTGATGACAAGATGGGAAGGTAGGCAGAGGTCAAATAACGATACACCTTGCTTTCCTTGCTGAGACTTGGACTTCATGCAGAATATAACGGCTTGAGAGTGGAAATAAAGGTATTATTTTGAAACACACCTACTTCTTCTCAATGGTAATTTCTCTTTTTCTGTTTTTTTTTTAAATTTCAGCAGCTTTATGGGTACAAGTGATTTTCGGTTACACGGATGAATTGTATAGTGGTGAAATCTGGGATTTCAGTGCACTCGTCACCAAAGTAGTGTACCTTGTACTGAATACATAGGTTTTTACCCCTTACCCTCCTCCAACCCTCCCAGCTTCTGAGTCTCCAATGTCTATTACACCACTCTATATGCCTTTTCGTACCCATAGCCCAGATCCCACTTATGAGTGAGAACATGTGGTATTTGGTTTTCCATTTCTAAGCTACTTCACTTAGAATAATGGCTTCCGATTCCATCCAAGTTGCTGCAAAAGACATTATTATATTCTTTTTTATGGCTAAGTAGTATTTCATGGTATACCATATTTTCTTCATCCACTTATTGATTGATGGGGACTTAGGTTGATTCCACATATTTGCATTTGTTAATTGTGCTGTCCTAAACATACACACGCAGATGTCTTTTTAATATAGTAACGTTTTTGTTTCTTTTTTTTCCTTTGGGTAGATGCCTAGTAATAGGATTGCTGGATCAAATGGTAGATCTACTTTTAGTTCTTTTAGAAATCTCCATATTGTTTCCCATAGATGTTGTGCTAGTTTGTATTCCCACCAATAGTGCGTAAGTATTCTCTTTGCACCACATCTATGCCAAAATCTATTGTTTTTTGACTTTTTAATAATGGTTATTGTGGTGGGGGGTAAGGTAGTATCTCATTGTGGTTTTAATTTATTTGTACTTCCCTAATGATTTGTGATGTTGAGTATGTTTTCATATGTTTTTTGGCTGTTTATATACATTCTTTTGAGAAATGTCTATTCATGTCATTTGCCTACATTTTAATGGTATTATTTGTTTTTTTGTTTTTTTTTTCTTGCTGATTTGTTTCAGTTCCTTGCAGATTCTGGATATTAGTCTTTTGTCAGATGCATACTCTCCAAATATTTTGTTCCCCAGTGGTGTTTTCTTAATTTGGACAATTAATACACTGGCAGGGAGAAAAGCCAGGAAACAAAGGAGAAGCGTTCAAAGACATAGAAGATAAAATCCCTGTAGCTAGAAAGCTAAACAATATCAATTAAATGGGAAGGCCATGAGGGCTTGAGAGAAGGGGTTATCAAACTACTCCCATGGACCAAATCTGGCTAACTCTCTGCTTTTGTAAATTAGGTATTATTGGAAAACAGCCATGTCCATTCATTTAAACGTTGTTTATAAATGTTTTTGCCCTGTGAGAGCAGAGTTGAGTAAATAAGCCAGAGACTATCTATCCCACAAATTCAAAATTATTTACTGTCTAGCTCTTTATACAAAATATTTGAAAATCCTTTGTTTAAAAACAAAGGAACAATTGCTTAAGAAAAAAAAAATCTGCCAACTGTTTTGTGGATTTATCAGTAACTAGGTTTTTGGTGACTCTGAGAGAGCAGTTTTTAGTGAAATCATTGTTGTTGGGATAAAGGGAAGTGTAGACAGTAAGTACATGCAACTTTCAAGATGTATTCATCCTCCCACAGCCAGAACATTACCACTCTCCCCAGTATTCATCAATAAAATGCATTATCTCCATTCACAGAAAAGGAAACAGAGATTCAGGGAGTTTAAGCATCTTGGTCAAACTTCTACAGAAATGGGAGTCAAAACTGGAATCCAGTTATATTTATTCAAAGCCCATATTCTTTCTGCTATATAATATTTTTCCTAGAATTTATACTTGAGAGCCCAGAATTAAAGCCTTATGAAATTGTTTCAGATTTCAAGATTGTGGACTTTGCCAAAGTACTCTACTTAGAAATGACATCTTGAACCATTAAATCTGTTGTCCCTGCCAACAGGTATACTAAAGGAAGGAGATAATTTAATAATTATGTTCACTTAATCCAAAATCATTCTCTCTCCAAATATAAAGGACTCTTGCTCCCTGGACTCTTCTAAGTTAGAGAAACTGCCTACTCAGAGTAAGTTTTCATAGACGTAATGAAGTTCACAATAGCATCTGTTCTGAAATATTCTGCACAGCAAAGAGGGTGAATAAATGCAAACTTTTAAATTAGTAGTCACTGAGGGAACAATAATGACAACAGAGGGAAAAAAGACATCTCTAATGAAAGGAACAGAAAGAAATCTAGTAGACCAGAACCTCACTACCATATAAACATTTACATGAAAAACCTCATTAATAGTACATAAACATTTTTTCTTATTATGTAATTCATTATTGCTCAAATTCATAGGTATATGTTATTTGAGATATATTAATCTCAATGTTCCTTATTCCTTTGTGAAACTCCAAGCCAACAATTTTAAATAAAATTGGCAGGGTGAAGGGGGAGGTTCGCTGTAACATACGTAAGCATTCATTAGGAATCACTTTATAATAATAGCACTTAATGGGATTGATTTTACCCTTCAGGGGATATTGGCAATCCGTATACATTTTTGAATGGCATAACCTGGGGTGGAAGAGACACTACTGGCATCTAGTGGGTAGAAACCAGGGGTACTGCTCACATACCATAATGCATATGACAGCCTCCCACCTCATTTCCCTTGGCAAAGAATTTTCTAGCCCATAATGTCAATAGTGCTGAGGCTGAAAAATCCTGCTTCAGAGAAACACCAGTGTGGCATATTGGCATGTCCACCAATGACACAGAACCAATATATCAAATATGCTATTATACTTGGTCAATCCTTATTTGCAACGTCATAATTATAGTCCTTAAACAGTTATATTTGCAAATGATAGCTTAAAGGAGAAAGTACATAGGGTTGACTGAAAGAATAAAAATAACATCTATCAGTATAATTATTTTTTAATAACAATTGGATTTCATCTTCAAGATGAAATAAGATACTTGTCTAATTATGTACACACATCCTTTAGACCAGCAGCCTGGAGCTACATGAAAACAGGACAGTAAAGACCTATATAAGGCATGTTGTCAATTTATCCAGAGAAAGAGAGATAAATGTGTGATTGAAAAAAGTATTTGTCAAACGAGCTGCAGCTGTGTATAACTAATACCTAATTGCTCATCTAGAACATATTATCCATCAGGCAGAACAAAAGTGGGTACTTTTCTATGATATATGGAGATGATTTACCTAATTACTGCATAAAAATACACTTAACTCATATTAAAGTTATGACTGTAACCAATCAAATATCAGGGTAATAAGAATTACTGGTGATTTGATCTAACTTTCTTTTGTGTGTTTTAGAAATAAAAAACTGGAGGGATAACATTAGGAGAAATACCTAAAACAGATGATGGGGCAATGGATGCAGCAAACCACCATAGCACGTGTATACCTATGTAATAAACCTGTGCACATTCTACACATGTACACGAGAACTTAAAGTATAATTTAAAAAATAATAATAAATTAAAGGTAGTTTTAAAACTTCAATTGGAAACCAGAAATTGACATTTGAATTCTTCTTCCAGAACTAATATTTTCAGTAAAGTATGTTAACTCAAAAACTATGGAATATGGAATATATGTGGAAAATGTCAGTAATAATTTCAGTCATTAGATTTGTTATGTCACCAGTGATTTATCTTTAATTTAAATATATATGTATAACTTAATTTGAAAATAAATGTAATGGTGATGGGCTCTATTTTGGGGGTATCTTAATAACAAACTCTACTTGAAGTGAATATGGACTATACTTGAAGACTTGGAGAGAAATTCTGACAGCAACCTTGTCATTAACAGAGTACTAGAAACTTACTCTGGCAAATTGGATTATTGCTCTCTATTCTTCACCCTTGTCCTTTACTAGAATTACAAACTCTTTGCCTTTTGTCATGTGACTTTGCATTACCTCCCACTGAAGTGGGAAGAGCAAATTCCCTCATCCTATTGATGTTCAGTTTATCCACATGACTTGCCTTATTTGACAGAATGTGTCCTAAAGAGATGATGCAGCTATAAGCTGAAGCCTTGAAAGGCATTTCATAACTTTGCTCAGCTTTTTTGCTTTTATGCCATTTGCCATTAGAGAAACATCTCTCAGATAGCTATTGACTAACTAGACATGTGGAGCTGATCCACAGACTTAAAAGCAAGAAAAATATTTATTATAAGGCAATGAGGTACTTGAGGTTGTTTGTTAGGCAGCAAAAAATGACTATTACACTTATAAAAGGATTTTCTGGCAATGTTTACATTGTGGGTATTTGATTACTACCTCACTAACACTTGTTTCCCTGATTTTTCAACTGGAAATCCACCCTTGCCTCCGCATTGTTGAGAAAGGAGAACCAGGACTGACTCCCAGGGGAACTGAATCTTGGCATTCCTCCAGTCACTGCAGTTTGATTCCATTATGGGCACATGATTTTAGATGGGCCAATCAGAATCAACTTCAGAACTTTTGAAGAAGCTACCAGAAAAAGAATTTCACTGTTTCTTCCTAGTCTTTAACTGGAAGAATGAGAAGTTAAGGCTACTGCAAACACCTTGCTGACACAAGAAAGAGCCTAGAGCCACCTAGACCTAAGCCAACAAAGCCAAAATTGGAGCTGAGAGACAGAATGAAACAAAGTCCTCACAATGAGGCCCAGGGTCTCAACTCAGCTATCCTTGAAGACAGCGCCATCTCTGGAGCAATCTTTATGATTCTTTATATGTGTTGATAGTTTCTTCTTATTCCTTAACCTAATTTGAATTATCTGCCACTGATCTCATAGAGATACCTAATGGACTCAGCATCTTTGATTTCAATTAAGGGTTAAGAAATAAAGAAAATACTCTTTTTAAATACAATTTTCTGTTATTTAAGCTAAAGCACCCAGTAATTCTGTAATGTGTACAAAGGGAAGAATTTACTGCAGAAAGAGAATAATTATAAAATCGTATGCAAAATACATGTCTATTTTCTTCTTCTATTCATATAATTTTCTTTTAAGGGGAATATCATTGTGACATAATTATAGTTTATCCAAATCCCAACATGAAATTAACATTTCAAAGATAGAATTATAATATTTTCCAACAGAACATAATATTTTATCAATTCAGACTAAATTTATAATCTTCCAAACTTCACATAAAATTTGAGAGACTATCTAAAAACTCTAATAAATTTTAAATGAACAAGTTTAACCCCCAGTTTATGAAAAGACACTAAAACCTCTGATGATAGAGAGAACAAAGTATGTCTGTGCTGAAGTCAAGTCTGCATAAATCTATTTTTCCAGATTATATAGGTAAGGTGTTTGTTTCCCAATTGAGTAAAGAAAATTTATTTCTAATAACCAGATTGTCCAGACTCAGTGAGAAGATTTCCTTATCAACTATTAGTAATATATACACAATGCCTAAGGTGGCTGTTTGATAATCATATTATCAGATAATTATGTTTTACTTCCAGTTGCTTAGCTACCACCTATATTTTAGAAAATAATATTATATTTCTCTGACTATAAATACAATTCAAACTTATTTTATATTCTTTGAAAAATGCCAAAAGGTGTAAAGAGAAAATAAAAGGCAGCCATGTTTCAAATTCAAGATATTTGTTACTATTATATGTTTTTGTATTTCTCTTCAGAAGTTGTTTTCTAGAATTAAATTGTTTGTACAATTGGGTGCCTTGTTTTTTCACTTATATATTTGAATATTTTCCCATGACAATCAGGTACAATAATACAAAGAATCTTTCAATGACTTCCCATCTTACTGTTAAGCAGAAGCCAAATTCTTACAATGGTATAGAGTTGCTATCACAGATTGCCACAGACTGCCAGGCTTGCGCAACATTGCATTAGCACAGTGCTTTGGAGACTGGAGGTCTGAAATCAACGTGCCAACATGGTCAAGTTCTGGAGAAAGCGCTCTTCCTGGTTTGCAGATGGCTGTCTTCTTGTTGCATCCTCACGTGGTGGAGAGCAGAGAGGAAGCAAGCTCTCTCCTCTCTTTCTATAAGGGCACTAATCTTATTCTTGAGGATTCCATCCCCATGACCTAATCACTTCTCAGAAGCCCTACCTCCTAACACCATCATATTGTCAGTGGGGGGGCGGTTAGAATTTCAGAAACACATTTTGAGAGGACACAGACATTCAGTCCATTGCAAATAGTCTCCATGAATTGCATCTTCCTGTTATCTCTCTGACTCAAATATCTCACCTTCCTTAACAACTTCTGTCATGACAGTTTTTGCTCTTCCTCTAACAAGCCAGGATCATACTCCTTGTTGCCTTCATACTGTCACCTCTGCCTAAAACACTTTTTCTCCTGATATGAACGATTCATTCCATTATGTTCTCCTCACGGCATCATCTCTGTTTGACCAACCAAGACCCTCCAGGTAACTATAGTGATGGTCACTAGATTCAGACTTTCATACTAGCTGTGTGATCTTGAGAAACCTACTGAACCTCTCTGTGCTTTGGAGAATAACAATAATTTCTTTACGGGCCTGTTGTGAGAATTAAACTCATCTACTTTGCAACATCCTCTTCTTTACCAGCATTCTCAGTCCCTAAGATGGTTCTTCTTTTAAATTTTATTTTTTTCACAGGCCAGTCATTATTTTATAGCATACTCTATTAATTACTGATTATTATGGCTATAATGGCAAATTAGTGATTATTTATATTTCTATTGTGTACTGTCTTGTCTCCCTGCTTCACTGGGCTCCAGATTCTACCAGGTTAAAGATGTACTCAAAAACAAAAACAAACCAGTTAATACCAATGTAGTACCTGCAATGCAACTATCATTCTAAGCTTTTTAAATGTATTAATCATTGTAAGGAGAGGATTATCTGTACTTATTCCATGGAATACTTACAATGATTCCACTTATGATTTTTTTTTTACTTTATGATCATGGGAAAGCCATATCCATATGGAAACCATACTTCGAGTATCTATACAACCTTTCTGATTTTCACCTTCAGTACAATACTCAGTAAATTATATGAGATTTTTTAACACTTTATTAAAAATTAGGCTTTGTGTTAGAAGCTTTTGCCCAACTTTAGGCTAACATAAGTGCTCTGAGGACATTTAAGGTAGGCCAGGCTAACCTATGATGTTCAATAAAACTCAGTTATTAAATGCATTTTTGACTTAATATATTTTCAGCTTACAATGGGTTTATTGGGACATAACCCCCTGGTAAGTCAAGGAGCATATGTATTATTATCTCCATTTTACAGATAAGAAAATTTGAAGCATTCACATTATTGAGCAACTTTCCCAGTCGGTAACGGCAAAGTGATGAAGGGAGGATATGAACCCAGACAGTGTGGCTACAGAGGGAACGCTATGCTTTCAACAAATTCATATTGAGGAAATGAGGTGAATAAACCAAAGAAGGAAGCACTGTCATATTATCAGGGCTAAGCTTCTTTTATATCCCAGGCCTCCTTCTAAAAAAAAGTGAATTCTATTTCCTTTCAGACTGTGCTTTTTCCAATCAGCAGAATGTAGGCTAGAAGATAGAGAAGTGAGACTTTCATTTCTCAATCTCACCTTTGACATGAGAGGAACAGGGGCCATCTTCCTTTTGGCTGGGTTCCCGCTGAGTTGGATTTCTCCTCATTTATTTCATCTCCTTTACCTGGCTTTCTCCTCCACACTAACGATTTGCATCCATAAAGCAAATGACCTTTGCTAGTCAATGTGTTTTCCCTTAAATTGGCCATGTTACTTTTGTTCTTTTAAATATTATAGCACAACTCATCAGTATGCCATTGGGAGCAGTGTTTTTAAACAATTACATCATAGTTTTATTTAATTCACCAAAATATCCAGTTCTTTTCCTACTCCATGCAAGCTGCTCTTTATTACAATTTCTTTTATTGGGATGAGCTGCTTGCTGGCTGTACTATGAAACTATACATGGATGTTTTATGAAAGCAATACTTTCTAGTCTTGCTCAGCGTTGTTCCAGCTTTGCTCAAATACCTCCTGGGAGAGTAAGGAATGCTCTTCCTTGAGTCCTTGAAGGGGGGTGACTAAGCTACTGTTTTATAGTTCAGAAAACTAAAACTTTGCTATTTTCAAGGGCTACCTCTAACATGATTTCTCAGCAAAGAGCCCACAGACAACTTGTAAAAGATACAGCTCAAGTGCTTGTCAAAAATGAGGACCTCTTGGCCCCATGTTTACTAAATAGAAATTTGAAGACATGAGACAAAGGGATTTTGCATTTCTAACAAGCACCCCAAGTAATTCTTGCATGTGTGTTTGTGTGTATATATCACATACATATACATACATATATACGTACAGGTTGTCTTCTATATCTGTGGGTTTTGCACCTATGGATTCAACGAACCATGGGTTGAAAATACTTGAAAAAGTTTGCCTCTGTACTGAACATATACAGGCTTCCTTTTCTTGTCATTATTTCCTAAGCAATATAATATGACAACTATTCATGTAGCATTTACTTTATAGTAGGCATTATAAGTAATCTAGAGATAATTTAAAGCATATAGGATGATATGCATCGGTAATGTGAAAATACAATGCCGTCTTAAATCAGAGACTTGTGCATCCATGGATTTTAGTATCCGCAAAAGGTCATACAATCAATCCCCCAGGCATACAGAGGGATGACTGTATATATATTACATATATGTACACACACATATATACATGTGTATACATATATATATTTAAAACATTATTATTCAAGTAACGTTGAACACACACCATATGCTATGTCCTGTGCTGACTGCTAGGAACGCAATGATAAGCAGAAATAGATATAGTCCCTGCTCCCATTAAATTTCAGCCTGTTGGATGAGCTAGATATTAACATATGAACACAGAAATAAACAGACTCATAACAGAGAACAAGAGACATAAAGGGCGGAAAATCTGAATCGTGAGTGCTTGGCCTTGCTAAGAATTCCAAGGAAAACTTCTCTGAACTGAAACCCAAAGCTGAGTCTAAATCAATTAAGGGAAGAGGAGAAATGAAGGTTGTGTTGGAGGCAGAAGGAAAGTGATGTCATGAATCTCATTTAAAAGGAACATGAGAGAGTAGTGAAAGAAGCCCAGGGTGGTGACAGCCACATGGTGAGAACAAGCAGAATGTGGGAAGCTGGAGAGGTGGCAGCCACCAGACTACACTGAGTCTTGTAGATGCTAGTTCTGTTTTTAACTTAAGCAAAAACAGTGGGAGACTTTAATCTCTCTGGAGAGATTAAAGTGAGAGGGGACACTGGTAGGGTTACAGTTGAGATTTTCTTATTGATCTTAGAGCTGTGGTGTTCAGTAAGGTAGTCACTAGCTACCTGTGGCTAAATAAATAATAAAATTAAAAATTTAGTTCCTCAATAGTAGTTAGCTGTGAGAGAGCCCAGATACAGATTATTCATGCTAGCAGCAAGTTCAGCTGACAACATTGCTCTAAGTGTAATCTGTGGACCCCAGCATGAGCACCCCTTGAGAATCACTTTGAAATGTATGACTTCAAGTCCCGCCTTGCATTCTAAGATGATTCTTAGGTGACCTGTATTCATGTTAAAGTTTGACAGCCATAAGTCTAGAAGATAACTGGCCATTTAATGGAATCTTATTGACAATTTGCTACTGAGAATGAAATGAAAAGCACCCATAAACTTCCAATATGGAGAATAATGACTGAAGAGATGCCAATATTGCCAAGTAAACTACCAGTCTGGACCTCAATGTTATAAGATCTCTTCAAGTCCCTTTTGAACCTCAGTGAAATGTACACACCACCTGGTTCAAATCATATGCTTTGCATTTGGTGGAAAAAACACAGTATCACAGTTCTTTCCAAATATGACTTTGAGGTCTTCCCCCACTGTCCTCCCTTCCCCATCCATTCCCTAGTATTCTCCCTCTGTAATGTCTTGCTGTTGTGAGTAGGATTGCTACATATCATACCAATAGAATTCAGGCTGTGACACAAAGCTTAATTTTCTTTTTTAGGGTTCCCAGTGGAAGACTATAATGTGTGAAATGTTATTTGTTGGATCGTTAAAAGAAACTAATGAACTCACTGGCTTCCTGAAATTGTAGTTCTATTTTTCAGGAGTATGGGAACCTATTTATTTTTAACTGTACCATTATCATACAAATAGATCAGCTTGTGGTTGTTACCCATTTCAGACACGCACTCCACTCCACTTTTATTGCACAGTCTGTTACGTGACAAAATACCTGAGGAAGCTCACCAAAATCCCAGACTTGCAAACAAACATTATACGTGAGGAGAGAAACATTTCCAAATAGTTAGCCTATGCTAAGGTTTAATCTTAAGCTGAAGAACAATATAGTAGCAAAGTAATAATAACCTAATAATGAACATTAACCTACAACGAACACACACTATGTGCCATAGATTGAATATTTCTATCCTCTCAGGATTCATATGTTGAAGTTCTAGTCTCCATTATGATGGTATTTGGAGATGGGGTCTCTGGGAGTTAATTAGGATTGGATGACATCAGGAGGGTGGAGCCCCCATGATAAGATTTGTGGCCTAAAAAAAAAAGAGGAAGAGAGAGAAACATCCCTCTCTCCACTGGAGAACAGAGGAAATGTCTTGTGAGGACATAGCAAAATGGCAGCCATCACCTTTACTTTGGACTTTCCAGCCTCTAGATGTGTGAGAAATAAATTTTTGTTGTTTAAACCACCCAGTATATGATATTTTGTTGTTGCAGCTTGAGTCGACTGAGGTGTTATGTGCCAGGCCCGGTGCTATGTACCTCCCAAGCATTGGCTAATTTGATGTTTACTTACATTATGAAGCTAAAATTAAAAATATTATAACCACTTTACAAATGAGAAAACTGAGGCTTACAGAGGTAACTTCTCAAGGTCACTATAATTATTGCAAACTCATATGTACTATTAATTTCTTTCAACAAAATCCATATGAAGTTTTCAGCAATGCGTATGTCAAAAAACAGCAGCTAAAAAACTACCCAAAGCATTCCATGTACTTGCAAATGCCAACAAGTTCTTGACAGTTATATTAAACTATTACCCACAACTAAGCAGATGCTATTATTTTGTGGGCATACTCAGGTTTTGTGTATAAAACAGATACATCTGTGCCTATTTCCTATTTTTATCTGAGAAATGTTACTCACTTGGATTCTTGTAGTACAAACAATATGGCTTGCTGAACATACAAATGCATATTAAAAGGGTATTTCTGCAAATATAAGAAACTGAAATTCGAATCCTTTTTGGTAACCTCTTAGGCAACCTTGGATAGGTGACTTTATCCCTTAGGACAAAGTGCTCTTCTGTGGGGAAAAGAGAGATTGTCTTTAACCTTCTCTCCAGATTTAATACTTTGATTTTATGTTCTCAAAGAAAGCCTTATTGAGAACTCTATTATTTCAGGTGACAAAATAAAAAGTTTGATCTTGTTAAACTAAAAGGAGGTGCCTCTTTATTTGAGGCCTTACTTAATGAAGGGCAGCCTAACTGAGTACATACCCTAACTGAAAATCTAACTTAGGAGTGCACTCTTATAACAAATACCTGAGTCTCAGCCAATCACAGCAGCTGAGCTTTAGTTAATCATAGGCAGGCAGATAATTTGAATAAGGCAACTAAGAGTGTTAAACTAAATTTGAGGTAATTTTGTCTTTTGTCAATCTTTGTAACAAGTTTAGGTTTTGCCGCATGATTACTTTGAATTTTGATCCCCAAGAGGTTGAAAACCAAAGGAATAGGATAAAAACAAAGTCTAGGTATTGATTGGTTGATATAATCTGTCCTGTTGGCAAATGTAAAATAGTTGCACTGGGCATGTGTCATTTAGTTACAAAGTCACAGAAGCCCACCTCAAAATGGGTACAGCAAAAAACAACAATATAATTATTGATTTACAGGAATGAAAAGTTCATAGTTAGGTACAGTTCTTGGCAAAAGATTCTTGCCAATAGATCCAGGCTTGCATCCTCTCCACTTCTCCTTATTTTTTTTAAAAAAAGGAGGGGGGTGGTCATGTGCCCACATTTGAATCAATCCTATGGCTGAGATGGGTCATACATCTATGTTTTGAACCAGAGATGAGAGTAGTCTCATTCTTAGCTACTGAAAAACCACAAAGAAAATCCAGGTAAAACAACGAGTTGAAAGGAGAATGGATATTTGAAAAGCAAAAAACAACAGTCATCCATCTCTTCAAACAAGATATTAAGTATAATGAAAATAATGGTAAATGACTAAGTGGTTTTCCCTGTCTTACTAAAGATAATACAATAGTAGCTGTAAATTGTTGAGCATTTTCTATATGCTACAGACTGTGCTGTTTTACACACATTATCTACTTTTTTTTTATACAGATGAAGAAACAGAGACTCAAAGAAGTTGCATCATAGGTACTGAATCCTAACAATTAGTAAGAGGGAGAGCTAAGATATAATATAGATTTATCTGATTTCAAAGTTCACATGCTTAAGGGTCTTAACCACTATATTGCTTCTATAAGAACTACCTTGATACTTTATTTTGATAGAGTACAAGAAAACAGAACTGCAAAATAAAATAACTTCAAAATATAGCTTCAAAAAACAAAGTTTGTTGCAAGAACAAAAGAATAAAATAGAATATAGTTTACTAATAATGTCCAGAAGAAGTCTGTGATATAATCAGTACTCACAGTGTTGTAAGAAATTCAGTTACCTTACCCAGTAAGTACTAAGGCATCCAAAAAAATTTTTCAACATATATTTGTACATGGTATACGAGTGTGTAAAGAAAATTACAATTTCATGTTTCCAAAACAGTCATTAGCAATCAAAACATGTAAACTTTTGAGAACCATCACAACTCTTACTGGTTATAACACAATTACTATTTATATCAATCAATAGTGATATCCCTGTATTATTCTGAGCCACGCAGCTTAGGCTACTAGGATAGCATTAACCAGTAATTTGAAAGTTGGCTGTTCACGTATCTACAACCCACAGCTTCTGTATCCAATCATTGTCAAAATACTACAATGACGTGACCCCAAGATAAACAATTTTCTATAATAGGGGTTTGCAGACAATGGCCTACAGGCCAAATCCAGCATGCTGTCTGTGTTTGGAAATAAAGTTTTTTTGAAACATATCCACATACATTCACTTACATATCACCTATTGCTGCTTTTACACTATAATGGCAGAGTTGAGCAGTAGCCACAGAGAGCATGTGCCCAAGAGGTAGAAAATATTTATTATATAATCCTTTGCAAGAAAGTTTGTCAACCCCTGTTCTATAGTATGGCATACATACTACAAGGAGGATTTGAAATTTTAAAGGGAAATTCCAATAATCCAGAAATATTTCTCCTATTTTGTGAATCATAGCAAAGGAAACCCATATTTTATGGACACAGATTGACTTTCTGATGCTATGAAAAGAATATCATATCATACCTCAAGCCAATCTCTGAAAACAGAGATTAACGGAGTGTCTACCAGGCCAGCTGCTCCCAAACAAGTGAGAGTTCACCCAGACACCAGGACTGCCCTTTCCTGATTTAGGGTCTTTTACTTCTTCAATTTTTGTTTCTGTTTAGGTCTTCTAAGAAAGGAGTTAATGAGCTAGAATCTTTTCATTGGCACTCTTTGAGGCAACTGCCAGTTGGGAGCTATGACCTAAACTTCTTTTCTCTTAAATGTTCCTGAAAACATTTTAAACCTTAAAACCTTCTTTAATGGTTTCTCTTTCACTGGTTTCTACAAATCATATCTTGTTTCCTTCCCACTAAATCGTGTTGAACCTGCAATCATATAAAAACTAGACATGTTCAATTCTTAACAAGCATTCACAACACAGTGGCTACTGAGGGACTTTGCTTACCCACTTGTCTTCTGAAAGATTAACTTGGCTTTTACTGGTCTGTACTTGGAATTATTGTATTTCATCTGTTTCCTTAAACACCTTGGTCTCTGGGTGACCCATTCTCAATAAAGAAGGTATGTGCTTACACAGTAGAACATATTTTATTTTTCCCTGACTCTGAATTAAACTCTAGGGATGATTCTCCTGTGTTTTACATGCAGACAGATTACTCAAACCTTATCTGATTGGATGGAGAGAGTGATATTTTGGATGCAAAATTCAATCCTGATCCTTTATCCTCAACTCTAAACTGCACAAGCAACCTGTGATTAAATTTCCAGTGGTTATATGCTGACTTATTAGGCATTAGGATAGACCTCTGAGAAATATCTCTAATGGCTTGCAAGTTGCTAGAGACATTTCACTTGTGCTATTTAAGTAAACTAGTCATGTTTCCTTATACACCATAATTTTTCACTGTTGGCCATACAAACTTTAGAATTTTTGTATTTTCAAGAAATCCAAGAGTAAAGACATGAATTTGGAAATGTACAAGAAATATTTACCCAAAACCAAAACAAATATATCCCCCTCTTCGTTTTTGGTTGTAAAGAGACTGTATACCTAGCAGAAAGAGAGACTATATATCCAGCAGAAAGAGAAAACAACAGCCCTTACAACATTTCAAAGTCAGAAAACAAGAAAGATGCTGTCAAGGAAAAGAGGATTGTAATATGCGATGGGAAAATTATAACTTCAAAACAAAATCTTATTAAGAATAATTTTTCATTGCTGCCTGCCACTTCATGTATAGCAGAAGTTGGTTCCTTTCTCTAAAGCCCACCTAGTCCAAAAAAGCATTTGCATCAGCCCTCACGTGTAAATTCCCCTCACAGAATGTCAATTCTCTGATACTGAAACTGCAAAAACTCAAATTGCTTTCACAAATCTTTCAGTTACATACATCTTAATATGACCACCTTAGAACTTGTTTGAAAATATACTACTGTGTGTTCAATATGTTTTTTTTCCCCTACCCAGCATCTATCTAAACAGAAGACCATAACACAATGAATTGGTGATCTGTTCTAGCAGCCAGCATAATATCAACAAACCAACTGGACTCACAAAACCCAGGTCTTTCTCCACCACTGTTACAAAGTATGAATTCTCTTTCCACTGAAGACACTGAGCTGTTAATACTTAAGTCTGGAGCTGCAGGTACCCTGGTCAGGGAGAACCTGTCTGAGAGTGGAGTCAGCACAAACAGCAGAGTTAGGAGACTCAGAAAGACAATTCTCTAATGGTACTCTCTGAATCCAAGAATACAGTACTACGTAACAGTGGAACCAACGTAATTCTCAGTTAGTTGAGCGCATAAATTTGCTTTTTGCTTAAGCCACTTATTCTTACTTGCCACGGAAGATTAGGGCTTTTAAAAAGAGTTCAAAACATAATAAACCCTATCATGATATGCTACCAGATACCAACATTTTGAAGATATGTGATACCTGACAGGACATTTTGATATGTGCTGGGGTTGGTGGGGAAGAAGAATCTAGAAAGGTAAGCAGAGTCCATAAGCTCTGAATGAGGTATGAAATAGCCAGGCACCCCAAAGAACAGGGTGGTGGGCTGACGACAGGAAGAACATGATAAAAGGGAAGCAAGCAGAGGTTGAACAAACACATACTTTCATATACTTGACCACAAAGTTTTATGTAATGTTAATGCTAAAATACTCCAGGAAAACGATTTCTCCACTGATTTGAGCCACATCATGAGCCATTTATTTCACATTTTTGGCCTCATTAACAAATACCTCTACCATTCATCCAATCAGAGCTTCCCAACCACTTTGCTGAGCTACTGATTGTCTTACTCTCTCTGGAAGGGCCAGGAATAACCAAATCCCTAAGCAAGTAATTATCAATCATGGACAGGTGTCAACAGCACCAGTGGGAACCATCATGCATGTGTATGTTTTGTTAGTCATTTTGCCACCTCAAGACTGTTTTCTCATTGGCAAAGTGGAACGGTCATATCTACTATAGAGATTCATAGTGAAAATTACAATCAATATAAAATATAAAAATTGTATATATGGTATCATAATATAGTAGGCACTATTTAAAGGATAATAGATGTATTTTCTATAAATACATTTTACATTTGTTTACTATTTTTGTATTTGTGTAAAATGCACATATTTAAGCAAAGTTTTTTTTCCCCAAGCCAAAATATATACATGAGAGAATCTATGGATGGAAATGCCTTGACTTTTCAGAATCCCATGTTGTTGTTGTTTAAAAACTGGAACTTCACAAGGAAAATATTTGTAATCATGTAGATAGCTACATAACCCATCTTTCTAATAAGGTAATTTATTTATTACAAAGCAATTATTCACTCCGAAAGGACTGGAGGGCAGAGTAAGATATATAACTAGATTTGAGCAATAATCTGAGGCTACAGTAGTTTTTTTCAAGTATATACTATATATAAATTAAACAAGAGGGTAATAATATATTTAAATCACAATTTTTATGATTATATTCATAATTTCCTAATATCAAAATTTAGTATGTTAGTTATACTATTTAAAGGTGCAATCAGGCCGGGCGCGGTGGCTCATGCCTGTAATCCCAGCACTTTGGGAGGCCGAGGCAGGTGGATCACGAGGTCAAGAGATCGAGACCATCCTGGTCAACATGGTGAAACCCCGTCTCTACTAAAAATACAAAA
>CAUYLG010036479.1:0-10024 GCA_963573385.1 Cacajao melanocephalus | reverse complement strand
AAAGTGTAGAGTTGTAGGAAACTAAAGTGTGGCAGTAACGCTAAACATCAGAAAGCATGGAATCTATTATATTAGAAGGTCATCACTGTGAAAGTTCACATAAGCAACCAAGGATATACAAAAGGAAAAGAAGGTAAAATTGTCCACATCCTCAAATAATTAGAAGTTGAGCTGAGGGAGTTTCCTTGTGATAGGACAAAGATATGGAAAGGCAGATAAAAGACGGCATAATTCTTAATAGATGGGGAATTAGAGCAAGGGTCATGGAATAGTGGCTTGAATGTGGCACCCAAATATTTGTTGAATGAATAGATAGTGGGTAGACATATAAATGATGGAACACCAAATTTCATTTTATTTCATAACCCTCAAGGCAAATGGTGTCAGAGGAAAATCAAGTTCACTTAAGATGAACAGATTGGTAGACTGAACGCTCACTCAAGTGTTAGAAACTTTGGAGGGTTTTATTCTAAATAAGGCATAAATGCCATTGAACACAATCGGTCCAAAATATGGGCACATAAAGGTAGAACTGAACTGAGGAAAGGCAGACCTGACCCAGATTGAGGAGGTGTTTTGAGGGGACATAGCAAAGGGTTTTTATATAGTAGAGTTGCAGGAGCTGTTAGAGATGTTCATATTAGAAGGATAGAAATACATTTTATGAAGCTTTATAGCATTAACCCCATCCAGCTTTCCAATTGAAGTATAGGTATAATGTCTAAGTTTATATCTTCATTGCTAAGTTACTATTGATTTACCTTAATCTAAGGAGAAAATAATTTCTTTGCAAATTTCCTGTCCAATAGGTCATCTTTAGCTAATGTTTACATAACTATGCTATAATTTTTAGTACAATTCTACTATTTAAATAAATGGAAAACTGGAAAATGTTAATAATTCAAATAAAAGCATGGCTTATATTACAATCATTTTTTCTCTGATATACATTTATTCAAATTACATATATTTATTGAGTGATTATTATGAGGCATATTTTCTAGTAGGCTTTGGAGCTAGGAAGATAAATATGACAAAGTTCATGCCTTCAAGAATCTCATGTGTTGGTAGGAGAAATAAACCTGTAACAAATTAATATATAACTTGTGAACAACAAGAGAAGAATGAATAAGATACAGAGGTAGTACATTTACCTTACTGAATATAGTGAGGTAAGCTTCACAGAATAACACTATGTAGAAATTAGCTGGGTGAACTAGAGAACGATGCCATTTTGAAAGGTGCAAGGTACGTGCGAAAGGACCTGGGAATGGGAAATAGCATCCTGTGTTCAAGACACAACATTGGATTTGTTATTTCTGAAATGTAGGTGTGAGGAGAGTAGTAAAAGATGTTACTCAACACATTAGACAAAAAAACGGAAACATCTTTCGTGCTGTGCCAAGAAGTTTGGACTCTTTCTTGCAGGGGTCTAGAGCCTAGTAAAGAAACAACTGTTAGTTGGATGAAGAGGGTATTATTGAAGGATTTTAAATAGGGAAGTTTCATGTCCGTATCTGTTAGTGTGTTTGTTTTCAATCATCATGGCTGCAGTGAAGAGAGGTTTGAAAAAAGCACTGAGGAATTGATAACAGTAAGCCTAACATTTGATGGCTGGAAACTGAACTAACAAGCTTCCGGGGAAAGAAAAAAAGCACAGTAAGTAATCAATGTAAATTATGAAGACTAAGATAATGTGAACATGAGTGTGGTGATGCTAGAGAATAAAATGGGATTTTGAGGGCTTTCTTAAAGTAAATATATTGGCCGGGTGTGGTGGCTTACACCTGTAATACCAGTACTTTGGGAGGCCAAGGTGGGAGGATCACTTGAGCCTGGAAGTTTGAGACCAGCCTGGGCAACATAGCTAGACGTTGTCTTTACAAAAAGTAAAAAGAAAAGAAAAAATATTCGCCAGCTGTTGTGGTGCATGCTTGTGGTCTCAGCTACTAGAGAGGATTAGGTGGGAGGATCCCTTGAGACCAGGAGATTGAGGCTCCAGTGAGCCATGGTTGCACCACTGCACTCCAGTCTGGGTGATAGAGCTAGATCTTGTCTCAAGAAAAAGAGAAAAGGAAATATATTTTTCTGACATCAAGACGTTACTACTTTTCCTGTGGAAATTGCCCAATAATAGAGCATGCACTGTGCCAGACAAAAGAGGCATGTTGTTCTCCTGGTGTTTCCAGTCAAAAAGAATCTAAATTCCCTATAGTTGTCAAGTTGTTTCTGAATTTAAAGAACATTTTTTAAAAATTAGCTTCATGATGTCACTATTTACATGCAATTTTAATATCTCATAAAGGAACATCTTAGCATTTTTCACACATTACGACATGAGAGCAAATCCTTCAGCTACTGTTCTTATTTAGGCTAAGAACACTAGCAGTGAATTGGACTCTAGCAGGACATCAAATAAGGACATTTCACATGAAAGCGCCTACAGCTGACAGCCTTCTTGCTGCTTTGAGACAAGTTAGTTTTATTGCTTCCTTAAGGAGTGATGAAACTAGGCAAGCTATTTCCCCCAGATAATTTTCTTGTACATTAGCGTCAGTGATGCAGTACAATTAGTTACATCTGATAAAGCTGATCATTGATTTCTTATTCTTTTGGGGTGCTTAAACTCCTAAGTCTCATTGTGATAGCTATTGACACAATTTGTCTTCCTTTAAAATAGATTCTCTATTTCCGGCCCAAGCTTTTCTTTTGCACTGCTTTGCAAACCTACCCTCCTGCTAAGTCCCAACCATCTATTGGCTTGCCTTCTCGTGGCTTGCTAAGTTTCTGACCTGTGACTCACAACACCTTGGAGAGGCATGAAGAAAATGAAATTTTATTATCTCACGTTAATGAGAATTCTACCTTTAGATGTATATACTTATGTACTTCAAACTTTTCATAAAACCACATATTCATGTAATACTTATGTAATTAGAAAGCTAATGTGCCATATTAAATAAGATAATTTATGGGAAAGGCGCTCTAAACTTGCAAGTACTAATCAAATGTAAGTGTGTATAATTATTATAGTATTAAGTTCAATGGTGATTGGTTAAACATAGCAAAATTTTCTATTTACCTAAATATGTTTCACTTGTGTGACTCATTGTATTGGTTGGGAGATACTCTTACTTTATTTTTTTTTTTTGCTGTGTCATTAAAAGTATAGAAAAAGTAGGATCACATAGAATAATAGTTAAAAAAAATAAATATAACTATGGTTAGCATTAAAAAGGACATAAAAATGCAAGACCTTTTCAAAGTGACATTTCTTTAAATGAAATGAAATGCTTTCAATGGGAATTTAAGTCCAGGATCTGCAGACACTGTCTTGCTCTCAGCCACTTTACTGCACTGCCTCTAGTACTGAGTGCCTGGGATCATCACAGTTCATTTGTAATTCATATATCAAGCATATATGCTCGGACTTATGCACATTGAGGATAACAGCCAGGCCTTGCTTCTGAAGAGCCAGTAGTTTAGCACAAGAGATAGCCAGGCAAAATGAAGACTGCAACTTGGCAGGATTGAGGTATGTACAGGGTCCTGGGTAATCACAGAGAAGGAACACACCTACTCTCAGCTCATTAAATCATGTTTAATAGTCAGAATTTAGAACTTTGGAGGAGGTGAAGAATCAGGCTGGAAGGAGGTAAAATAGCCATTGGGGAAATATCTTTTTCTAAAAAAGCACAAAACAGCCATGAATTCCATAATGAATTTGAAATGAACTAAAGTAAGCAATACTTACAGAGGAATGCAGGCTCATATAACTTATAATAAACCAATATATAGCATTATTATGTAAAATATATCTATTTTGGGTGGAAAAGCTCAGCCCAAGTCTGTTAAACAAGCATTACTGCATATATATTATCTCCCTTTGGATCTTTAAAAGTTGAGTAAATTTCATCTTTCCATAATTTGGAAATCTTTTCCTCCCAAGAATCATTTATACTCAAGTTTCATAATATAACTGCACCTTTTCTATGTCATTTTCATGTTCTGAAAAAGTTTTATTAATGACCAACACTTATTAGACTCAGTGGCAATCCAAGCAAGCAAATTTTCTGTGCTTACAAGCTCAGGGGCAAAAATAAATCAGCTTCAGAGTGAAAAGATCAACATCCAGAAGGCCTTAAGTAAATTTCAGAAACCACAATTCTTTTTATATTACCTTTTGGTAAGTACTTTATGGAAAACTTCTCAAGAATAATTTTATATTTTCCAGATAAATTTTTTTCTTGTTTTTCTCTTAGATTAATAATAAGGTAAAATACGGAAATAATTTCAAAAAATAAAAATAATTGCGTGTAATTCAGGCAAATATCAGAAAATAATCAACAGCTGATGTGTTAAACAACTGCTATGTATTTAGTACTTCACTGATTATGTTTGCCTTCGTGACTAAAACACCAAAAGCAATGGCAGCAAAAGCCAAAGTAGATAAATGGGATCCAATTAAACTTAAGTTTCTGCACAGCAAAAGAAACAATCATTAGAGTGAACCAGCAACCAACAGAATGGGAAATATTTTTTGCAATCTACCCATCTGACAAAAGGCGACTATCCAGAATCTACAAAGAACTAAAGCAGATTTACAAGAAAAAAAACCCCTTCAAAAAGTGGGCAAAGGATATGAACAGACACTTTTCAAAAGAAGACATTTATATGACCAACAAACATATGAAAAAATGCTCATCACTGGTCATTAGAGAAATGCAAATCAAAACCACATTGAGATACCATCTCATGCCAGTTAGAATGGCGATATTAAAAAATCTGGAGACAACAGATGCTGGAAAGGATGTGGAGAAAAAGGAACACTTTTACACTGTTGGTAGGAGTGTAAATTAGTTCAACCATTGTGGAAGACAGTGTGGCAATTCCTCAAGAATTCAGAAATAGTAATCCCATTACTGGGTATATACCCAAAGGATTATAAATCATTCTACTATAAAGACACATGCACATGTATGTTCACTGCAGCACTGTTTACAATAGCAAAGACCTGGAACCAACCCAAATGTCCATCAATGATAGACTGGACAAAGAAAATGTGGCACATATACACCATGGAATACTATGCAGCCATAAAAATGATGAGTTCATGTGGTTTGTAGGGACATGGATGAAGCTGGAAACCATCATTCTCAGCAAACTGACACAAGAACAGAAAACCAAACACCGCATGTTCTCACTCATAGGTGGGTGTTGAACAATGAGAACATGTGGGCACAGAGAGGGGAACATCACACACTAGGGTAGGTTGGGGGACGTGGGGCTGAAGAGGGACAGTAGAGGGCAGGGAGGCTGGGGTGAGAAAACACTGGGAGAAATGCCTGATGTAGGCAATGGGGGGACGGACTCTGCAAAGCATCATGACATGTGTGTACCTATGCAACAACCATGCGGGATGTGCCCATGTACCCCAGAGCTTAAAGTACAATATAAATAAATAAATATTTTAAAAAATTTAAAAAAAGAGGAATGAAAAATAAGTGAGGATTAAGAATTTTCTGTGTGCGTGTGAGCATGTGTGTGAGCGTGCATGTGTGTGTGCATGGGAAAGAGATCGGGAAAAAATGGAGTGGGAATGGAGGGAAAACTAAACCATAATTTATTACCAAGAGCTCAACCAAACCATAGTTTATAACCAAACTAAACCAGAGTTTATAACCAAGAGCTAAAGTGCCTAGTGAAGAATGCAGTGTAGAAATCTGAAAAGGTCTAGATTAATATGTGTATGCCAAAATAATTGGGAAAGTTTATTTAACAAGGTGGAGATTTTGGAGTCTACTCACAAATTTTGCAAAAGAATTTGGAATTTAGGCTAAGCTTTTCAACAGTTCTACAACAAAAGAAGTTTTCTAAAGTAATAAAGAAAATCTGAATTCAGCATTCAGTTATAAAACAACATTTAAGAAACAATAGGGAAAGGGACTAAAAGTGACTAGGCCAGGGATTTATATATCTAAATCCATTCTTAGTGGGATTTAAAAATAAACAGATGGTAAGCATGACAGTTGTACAACAGTGAAGGAACCTGAGAGAGTATAGCCTGGGAAAAAGTAAAATGGAACCTAGTTTGAGAAATGCACAAAATAGGAAAGGTACAGCCAATCATGTGGAGAAATTACAATTCACTGGAAAAAAAAAAAAAAAAACTCCCCTTATTTACATACTAGTTCCTTTAGGGATTGGACATCTTGGGGACTCAAGAAATTCAGGCAAAGAAGGGTTATCTACACAGCTTGGAACCACCATTGGTGAAGGGTTTGAGTGTGATTGCATAGTTGCCACTGCCCCAAAGTGCTTAGTATTACTGAGTCTGCCTGGCCTGTCATGACAAAACACCATTGCCTGAGTAGCTTAAACAACACAAGTTTAATTTTCATGGTTCTAGAGTCTGGGAAGTCCAAGATCAATGTGCTAGAAAGGTAGGTTTCATTTTGAAGCCTGTTCTCTTGCCTTGTAGTTGGCTGCCATCTTCCTGTGTGCTCATATGACCTCTTCTTTGTGCACACTTAGGGGATGGAAAAAGCAAGCTCTCTGGTTTCTGTTTTTATAAGGGTACTAATCCCATCATGATAACCTAACCCTTGTGGCCTCATCTAACCCTAATTCCTCCCAAAGGCTTCATCTCCACATACCATCACACTGAGGATTAGGGCGCAAACATTTACTCTATAACAACTTCCTCCCTTTAGTGTTTAGTCTTGGGAAGGAACTTTTTGAAGTAAGCCCCTGCTAGGATTGCCAAGTAAAATTCAGGACACTCAGTTTAATGTGAATATCAGATAAATAGCAAGTAATGTTTTAGTATAAATATGCCTCATGCAACATTTGTACCATACTAAAAAAGTATTGGTTGTTTATCTGAAATTAAAATTCAACTAGGAAGCATGTATTTTTGTTTACTAGATCTGGCAAGCCTAGCCTCTCATTTGTGGGTCAAAGGCTTTTGCTATCTGAACCAACCAAATATTCATTCCAAACCAAGAGAGGCTAAGATGAATTGGCCCAGACAGCTATGATCACTCCAGCTTTATAAATGGATATTTGAACAGTATAACAATTTGCTATGTCACACAGTCAGCAATTTTTCAGTTACAGGTATTGACTATTCCCATTATTTCCTCTAGCATTTAGTCATTGGAAAGCTTGAGAGTTTTGCTTTAAGTACACTTAACTGAAAAGCATGTTAAAATTACTTCTCTCTAACATAGAGCTATTTAAAGAAGGGCAGAACTGGCTTTTGTTCAGGACCCTTACTCTGACAAAGTCACTGATAGAGCATGCTGCAGGTGGGATGGCTCACCAGCTTTCTGCAGTTTTCTGTGAGAAGGCTGAGTTAGGGAAAGAGTTCTTGTAATCAGAACTGCCATTTAATTTGGACTTCCACTGATGTCCCCAACGTGGACTTGAGAGAATTATTAACCTTGCTGAGCTTCAGCTTCCTCTACTCCCCAGTTAGGATAACAGCATACACACTGCCTTCAATTTTACAAATGGGATGAGAGTAATTACAGACATCCTCATATAACCTGTTACGTGCTAAGATCAGCAGATTTATTAACATATTTAACATTCAGCGCACCCTATGGAGGTGAGTACAATTGTTATCTGTATTATATAGATTTGAAAATAGCAGTAAAGAATAGTTAAGTAGCATTGTTTAATGGTTTGCAAGGATTGTTTAATGTATATTATTATTTTATCATCATCATCATCATCATTTTAGTGCTCCACAAAGGAAAACCAACAAAGTCATGATCATTTATTTAAAAATTATTTAAATATTCAGTTTGTCCCTGAAAACCACTGTTGCTTTGCTGTGCTTCGTAATTTGGAACCTCAAATTAATTTTGGTTAAAAAAAATAATAATAAATAGAGCCATGTCTAATATGAACATAGCTTAATTGCCACATTCTGTCAGTTACTTTGTCACAAAGGGGATCTCCAATTTCAGTATATTCAAGAATTTATGAAGGCATTGGCATGTTAGAATCATTCAAAACCTGTAAGAGCATAATACGTGGGGGAGAAGCTAAGTGAAAAAGCAAGTTGGCATTCAATTTACAGTGTCGAAGAGTCTTCTACTTTATTGTTTCTCTTCACTTGCTGAAATATATTATCTGTTTATAGATTTTATACTTTACCTTTTTTAATTTCACAAAGTTATTTATTATGGTCTGAGACTCCAGTAAAAAGATGAATATTATTTCTAAAGATTTTGGAACTGACATTTTAAGAGTCAAATTTCATATCTATTAAAATATGAAATATGATAACTTTTTATTCAGGCCAGATGATCTACTTTCAACTGACAATATTTAGCAAAATCTGATGTCAAATTATAGGTGGATAAATACATCAAAATGAATCATGTAATCATCCCATCCCAGGTTAAGAATCAATGTCGAAGCTCATCTGTTCCACACACACTTATTTTTTTGAGTCACAGTGACATTTTCACCTAGTGTGTAAGTATATGTGACTGATAATGCAGTATTTTATTTCTTTAACTTAGGGTCTGCAAATGGAAAAACTAATAGTTACAATTCTAGAATATATGCTATGAAAGGCTTTATATAAAAAGGAGCTTCTCTATTCCCACAAAATCCTATGAGCTAGTTATTACTCTTCATATAAATATAATAAAATGAAAAAATATTTTATAATATTTATATATTATATAAATTATATTATAAAAATGTTATAAAAATATTTAATATATAATAATATATTATAAAAATTATATATATGTGTGTGTGTGTGTATATATATATATATATATATATATAAAATGAAGCTGACTTGGGAGTTCACGTCACTTGCCTAGATTCACTTTTGGTAAATATTGGAGGCAGAATTTGAGGTTTCTTAGGTCTGTGTGATCTGAAGTTCTGTGCACTATTCATTGCAGTCCATTGCCTCATTGTCATATATTGCCTCTTGGGGAGGGGAAGAAAGATTAATTGTTGCCTGGAGTGAGGGATCCAGGATACGTGTTATTTCTACACAGATTCTTATACATATATAGTGTGTGTACATATATATATATATATATATATATATATATATATATATAACCATCACCCACCCAACCCTCACTGGGATGGAGCCAAAAGGAAGGCTATTATTCACATTCTACTCTTTCTCAATAGACACTCTGACTTGTTCTGAGCTGCTCCAACAAGAAAAGAACTCTTGGTAACTCATAAGGTGGTATTTCTGGTAGTCTGAAAACTGTAGCTTCCTAAACTTCTCTATAACTAGTTGAAAAGAATTGTGAGATTAGTAGGTGGCAGAATTTAAACTCTCAAGTAATGCTTACACGAAACTAAAAGCTAAAGTTTGAGAACCAAGATAAGCTAAAAAACTGTGAATGAGAGAGAGAGAGGAATTTTATTAGAGAAACCATTCCATTCAATATTTGTTGAGTTCTTACTGTTGGTAAAATATTGAGCTCAGCTTTGTAGGATAAAAACATGAATGCCAAGATGAATAAGGCATTTTCCTGTCCTCAAAGATATAATCTCCTTTCATATAAAGCATATATTAGGTTTAGTAGTTTTTCTAGCAAGCAGCATGATACCAATTACTAGCTGGTAAATTCATACTTGTTTAGTAATAAGATTTGACTCAGTGTGTGATATAATTCACAATCTATAAAGTGCTCAGAAATTATAAATCTGTTTTCTTAATATTTAAAATGAAAGAACTATACTGTCAAATTTAGAATGTTTATGATATTATGATTTCAAATTAAGCTGATAAAAAAAAAACTAACTGAAAATCTACTGGAAACCATACTATTGCATTGAACACAACGAATCATTTGCTGTTAGCATTGTAGTTGGTTAAGCTCAGACATTTTTTTTTTGAAAGAAAGAAAAAGAGAGGAAAGAAAGTGAGAGTGAAAGAAAGAAAAAAAAAGAGTGTAAGAGAGAATGAAAGAGGAAGAGAAAGAGGGAGAGAGAACGAGATTTTTGTTCTATTGCCCAGGCTAGAATG